>JBCNJP010011207.1:0-17729 GCA_039602395.1 Deinandra increscens subsp. villosa
ATAATCGTTTAAGACTTATGTTTTTAAATTGTAAAACATTGATGTTTCCACTACTCTTTCCGCTGCAATGAAACGAATTAATGTTTTATGAAGTTTTTAAATTATTAGAAGTGTTCTATGTATCCTCGACTATGATTCCATTCTCGCTCACACCCGAAACCGTTGACCGGGGTGTGACAACTTGCCTTGATGTCTGGGTTTCCTTCATAAGCCACTATCAATGCATTCCACAGTTCCTTTGCCGTTTTGCAATGCTTAAACCCTTGAGCAATGTCCGGAGTCAATGCCATGGTCATTATTGCAAAGGCCCTCTCTGCCTTGTTACATCTTTCCCAGTCTTCATCCTCAAACTCATCTTCAATCTTGGCCTTTCCTGCTTTAGCTCCCGCTCCATGCATAGGTATGTGTGGTCCATTCAGCACTGCTCTCCATAACCTTAAATCAACACTCTTCAAGTGGTTTTCGAATCTATATTTCCACTCTAAGAAGTTATCTGCCGAAGTTAGTCTTGGTGGACGAGTTATAGATCCGATCTCAAAGTCCAATTTCTGGTACATACTTGGTTCAAAGTCCATCCCGATAGCTTAGGAAACTTAAAACTAAAGTCCGAAAGTTCACAAAGTCTTGATTACGATAAAACAGTCCCGATTACGATTACAAAAGCTGATTACGATCGGAAACCCCTGTTTACGATCCAAAGCTAATCGCAAACCCAATTCCGATTGAAACACTCGTAAACGATGATTACGAGTTCCGATTACGATTCCGATAATCGTACACACCGTTTCCGATTGAATGCCGATCGTAAACACTAATTACGATCAGACGTGATCGTAAACACCGATTACGACAAGGAAATGTCGTAAACCTCAATTGTACGGATCGTAAACTCTCAAAGATCCGTTCTTGATGTCGTAAACACAAAGAACACCAGCAGAACAGCTCGTAAACGCCAAGAAATGCAGATCTTCAACCAAAACCTGATCGGAAACACCAAAAACCGATGAACACAGCAGCAACTCAGATCGTAAACATCCAAAACACACTCAAATCTTCAAAAACAACCCAGAAACACAGAAACCTTCTTGAATCTATATCGTGTGAGCCTCGAATCGATGATTCTTGGCTCTGATACCAATTGTAGGTCCGAGATCAAACCACCTACACGATATCTAGCCAAATACGAGTGCGGAAACCTCGTACAAGCTTGATTCAAGAACAAAAGTAGAATAAAAGACTAGATCTTGAGTAAAGAAGAAGTCTTGAATGAAATATACTACTAATGGAAGCTGATCGTAAACTATGAAGAACAAGAAATCGTAAACTGAATAATTGTATGAAAAGCTTGCCCTAATCGGTTACAATGAGGTGGTATTTATACCACCTCATACAAAACTTGGGCCAATCATAAACACAATCTAGCCCAATCATAAACATACAAATGGCCCACATGGCCTATTAAATAAGCTAGACTAAGCCCAAAACAAAACAAAGTTAGCCCAATTACAAATGTTCATGCCTTAAATAAGTCTAGCCCAACAGGATGGTTAACCTCAAATACTTTATCTTTCAAACTGTTGAACCAAAACTATTATAGATTTAAACAATCATGGGTCATCCATCATATGAACTTAATATACCAAGTTACCAACTTGTTATCAATAATGAACCCCAAACATATATGACTATTAAAGAAGTTTCCTTATAATCTATTTAATTTAGAAACTAAAATAAAGAACAATACCAAGTTACCAACATGTTATCAATAATGAACCCAAACATATATGACCATTAAAGAAGTTTCCTTATAATCTATTGAATTTAGAAACTAAAATAAAGAACAAAGCAATCACGATTATTGAACTTAGGGAAAATAAACCAAAATACCTTCTCCAATTCAATTATAACTGAATCAAAAGAAAGAGCCTGAAATGAAATCAGATGAAAACATCATATACTAAAAAAACATGAATCAAAGCAGTCACCAATGGTTATCAAAACGGAAATGCAAAATCTAAAAGAAAAATATACCTCAAATTCTCAGCGAGTCTTCTAGTTTAGATGGTAATTGAGAGGGAGATGATGTAACCTTATAGCTAAGATTTGAGATTTGAATTAACCATCATTTCTCATATTACCTCATCCGTGCATGACTACAATAGCGAACAGTAATCCACAGTATTCATAAAAAAGTAGGAAGAAGCCAAGAAGCCGACATCTGAGTTTTTCCCTCAATTGAAATCTCAAATCTCAAATCCATTGGCGTCTTTTAGATTATGGTTGGTGTAGACTTTGAAGATCAAAAGAAAGACTCTCAATTTGGAGATTCACTGGTGTACACAGTAATTCGAAGCCAGAGGGAAGAGATTACAACAAAACAACGTCGGTTCATGGTTGTGTTTGAATATGTGCATATTGAGCTTATACATTATGCTAGTATAAATTTACACTCTTAATTTGAAGACTTTTTTTTTAATACTGAATTGCCCTACATCAATTAATATGTATAATAAGATAGTATATATATAGGTGAAAGATCATATACAAAGACGATTTTTCATGCGAAGCATACGAAGCCAAGAATGAGGGACACATGCCTTATTAACTTGTCACATGGATGGGTGTTTATGTCATTATACATTATCCTCTATACTGCTTGCATTATTTTTATGCTCCATAACTTCTGGATCCGTTCTCATATTCATAAATTGGATTAACCAAATATATTTTTGGATTTCGAACATACAAATATGCAAGTAAAGTTAAACGGTTGTGCTAGAATAGTTAATTGTTAGTTTCAAAACGGTCAATGTCATAATGTTGATCCGTATGTTTACATTTATGTTTTTTTCTATGTAAGCGTGAAAATTTTATGATTTAAGTCAATAGATGTTGGTAATATGGTAGTTTGTTCTTTTTTTTGTGAATCTTCATGTGTTTATCAATAGATGCCTGATTATATATGATTATGATGTAAGAGTTGTGTCTTTAAGAACACAAAGCTTGTGTGATTCCAATTCGTTCTTACGTATTGTTATATGTTCATAACTGTATTATTTTTAATGTTTATAATGTAGTAGTAACCTAAGCCGATGGAATTTTTTATGCGTGATTAAGAAATAGATTTGTAGCACGAAAAAATGAAGCTTGCGTGAATATAAGACATACTTGTGTTGTTTTTTTATGTTCGTAACTGGGTTGTTAAGTTGTGTGTATTTTAGGTGAATATGTTTGTGTTAATATTTGTAATGTAGCAATAACTTAAGTTGATTGAACTTTTTGTTGTGTGATTAAAAAATACCTCTATGTTACTATATAATAAAAACTTACATAAGTATGCTAATGTACTTGCATTATTATGGAATTTAACCTTTTTTAGATGTTTTCGTTAGTTAGTCAGTTTAATTTATATGTGAATTTAATGATACTTAATAGTGTAATTGAAGCACTTTCTTGCATTGTATATGTTGTATGGAAGATCATAGTTGATAAATTGCATTCAATTGAAAATTTCTATAAAAATATTATAGAAGCTACTCATATGCTGTTAAAAAAGACATTTTCAAATTGATAGATACAATAAGGGCCTTCAGTATCTTTACAATTGCTTGCATCTATTTGAGGTCAGTTTTGTCCTTGTCAATCATGAACAAAATGGCAAGTTCATGAACAACACTCTTGGGCAAAGTCAGCATCTTCTTTGTCACCCCATCCCTTTCTTGCTTGTTTTATCTTAAACTCTTAAAATTTTGCTTTAGAACATCTATCAGGAGCATTTTTTTATGTTGACTTCCAGCATGATCTCCTTGGTCAACTTGTTTTTTAGTTCTATATCTGCAGCAAATAGTGTCGATGACTTTTGCCAAAATTGAAGTGATGTGAAGATACTTGAAAACCTATATCTAGAGTGGTTTGTATATCTCAATTGAGTGTCTATACTTATAGGGTTTATGAGTATTGAGTGTATTAAAAGCAGCTAATCACATTTTAATTGATTGTGTGATTAATGTGAACGATTGGGACGGTGAAATCTTATTAACTTTTGTCGATTACATTAAATTTTTCACCCGTCCGAATGGTTTAAAACATGAATGTGTGTGTGTTCAGGTGTATTCCAGGTGTATTTATGTGTGTGTGTATATATATATATATATATATATATATATATATATATATATATATATGGGTCTATTCAAATTCCCTCCACTTTGCACTATAAATATTATAGCTCATGCATGCATTTCATACCCAGTCATTATCTTTTTTACTTCTTTCCATATATCCGTCACTTAATCATACAAAAATGGCCTCATCTTCATCAAACTATAGTAACGTATAGGCCTTGTTCAGAAGCCATCAAGGAGCCGGAAGAGCTGAATTGACACGAGTTTAAATATGACTGTATCATGCACAACTCCTTTGGCATGATGACGGGACTCACCACAAACAACATCTAGCGACACATTGGGATGCTAAAGGAGCCATCGACAACATCTATGTAGTGACTTCTCGTGGGTTGGGCCAGTCCAATGTTTATTAGCATAAACATCATGTGAGTCTGATGAACAACATCAATTAATATTAATTCAGTAATGAATATCACCAACACGTCTCACATTTACCTTAATTTGATGATACTCCCTTATTATCAACTGGTAAAGGACAATTTAGAACAATAGACAATTATATCATTCATGGATGTAAACATGCAAAAATAGAATACAGTAGATATAAATAAAAACGATCATACCAGGTATATCAATTCATTAATATATAAACCGCTTAACATTCTAATTATTCAAATACTAAAACAGATTCACACAAGACTACTAGCTGGTCGGAGCCCAATGTTCCTAGCATGCTTGACATGTCTGGTACAAGACATCAGCTTCGTAAAAGGGTCAGCTAAGTTGTCATCTGTGTGGACTTTGAGAAGGTTGATCTCTCCCATTTCGATTACCTCGCGAATGTAATGAACCTTCCTTAGAAAATGTTTGGAATCCTTTTCAACTCCTGGTTCATTGGCTATGATTATCGTACCTGAGTAATCACAGTACATATTCATAGGTCTTTCATTACTAGGGACAAATTTAAGAGCAGCAATTAATTTACGTATCGAAACAGCCTCCATCGTAGCTCCTGAAGCAGCTATGTATTCAGCTTCTGTAGACGACATTGCAGTAGTGCTATGCTTTGCACTTTTCCAGTCAATAGCACCTCCGTTCATGACGAAGACATAACCAGTCTACGATCGAGTATCATCTCGATCTGTCTCGAAACCTGCATCAGTGTAGCAAGTAACACTGAGTTGGTCTTTGACTCCACCATAAACAAAAAACATATCCTTAGTATTTCGAAGATACTTCAATATGTTCTTGACAACAGTCCATTAGCTTTCACCTGGATTCTATTGAAATCTACTAGTAAGGTTCTGAGCGAACGCTGCATCTGGCCGAGTGCACCTTACTGCGTACATGATGGATCCTACTGTCGAAGCATAAGGCACACTCTTCATACGCTTCACCTCATCAGGTGTTAAAGGTCCTTGAGTCTTACTCAAGCTTACATGATGTTGCATAGGGAGACTTCCACGTTTGGAAGCATCTATTTTGAATCTCTTCAAAATCTTATCAATGTATGCACTTTGGCTTAGACCTATTAACCGCTTTGATCTATCACGATAGATCTTTATTCCGAGAATATATGCCACTTCTCCCAGATCTTTCATGACGAAACACTTCCAAGCCAGGACTTAACGTCTTGTAGCATTGAAATGTTATTTTCCATGAGTAATATGTCGTCTACATATAAAATAAGAAAGACAACGACGCTCCTACTAGATCTCATGTATACCCATGGCTCATCAAGGTTTTGAGTAAAACCAAACTACTTGATTTCCTCATCGAACCTCTTATTCCAGCTTCAGGACGCTTGCTTCAATCCATAAATGGATCTTTGAAGCTTGCATACCCTTTCTGGATATTTGGATTGACAAATCCTTCTGGTTGAACCATATAGACTTCTTCATCAATACGTCCATTTAAGAGGGAAGTTTTGACATCCATTTTCCAAATCTCATATTCATAGTACGTTGTTATGGCCAAGAGAATCCTAATAGCTTTGACGTCTGCAACAAGCGAGAAGGTTTCTTCATAGTCAACCCTGTAGGTTTGACTGTAACCTTTTGATACAAGACGAGCTTTATAGGTGTGTACATTGCCATCCATGTCATTTTTTTTTCTTGAAAAGCCACTTGCTCCCAAAAGTCTTGCTGTTCAGAGGAAGATCAACCAAGGTCCAAACTTGATTATCTTTCATGGATTGCATTTTCGCATTCATTACATCAAGCAATTTATCAGGTTCTGGAACCGACAATGCAGCTTGATAGTTACTGGGTTCTCCGACAATACATCTTGCTCCTCGGCATCGATATAAAACCCACATCTTTCAGGTGCCTGAGGTATCCTTATGGATCTTCGAATGGGAACAACATCAGTTTGAGGTAGGGCATCAGTATGTGCTACTTCATTTTGATGTTTGCTAGTGTTTGCTGAAGGTTAGCATCTTGACTTTGAATTTCGTCAAAGTCTACTGAGCTCCCACTTGCTTCTTGCAAAATGATATTTCTTTCAAGAAACTCAGCATGCCGATCATCAAACACTTTGTCTTCGGGCTAGTAGTAGAAATAGTAACCCATTGTTTCCTTTGGGTATCCTACAAAGATGCACTTGACAGATCTGGGTTCAAGTTTGTTTGGTGTGTCTCGTTTCACTAGAGCCTCACAACCCCAGAACTTCAAGTAAGACAGATTGGGGACTCTCCCGTGCCATATTTCAAATGGTGTCTTATCAACCTTCTTAGTCGGAACCATATTGAGTATGAGAACATCAGTCTCTAGAACATAATTCCACCAAGATAACGATAAAGTAGTTAGACTGAACATGGATCGAACCATGTCAAGCAGGGTTCGGTTTCTCCTTTCAGATACACCATTATGCTGAGGTGTATATGGAGGAGTGAATTGTGAGTCAATCCCATATTTCACCAAGTGGTCTGAAAACTCTTGACTCATGTACTCGCCTCCTCAGTCAGATCGAAGTGCTTTGATAGTCTTGCTGAGTTAATTTTCTACTTCACTTTGGAAAGTTTTGAACGTTTCAAAGACTTCATGTTTATGTTTAATCAAGTAGACATAACCATAACGACTGAAGTCGTCAGTAAAAGTGACGAAGTAGTTAGCACCAGTCTTAGATGTTGTTCGAAACGGGCAGCATACATCAGTATGTATTAGTCCGAGTAGATCATTGGCTCTTTCACTTACATGAGTAAAAGGCTTTTTCATCATCTTGCTACAGATACAAGATTTGCATTTGTCAAACGATTCAGAATCAGTTGACTCTAGAAGCCCATCGCGTTGCAGTTTTGAAATACGTTTCTTGTTTATATGGCCTAGACGACAGTGCCATAAGAAAGTGGAATCTAAATTCCGTCTTGCTTTCTTGGTGCTACATGTGTATATAGAACTATTGTTTAAAACTAGAATATGCATATCAATTTCAAAAATACCATCACGTGGAACAACATTAAAATAATGTAAAATATATTTAGAAACTGAAATACCAAAATCTGTAAAAACATGACAAAAACCATTGTCTTTCAAATGACATAATGAAACGACACCCCTAGTAATAGTAGGTGCGAAGTGACAATTGTCTAACGCAATAATCAATCCGTTAGGGAGGATTAAATCATAGCTCCCTATAGCTTCGACTGCTACACGCATTCCATTGCCTACGTATAGATCCAAAGCTCCTTTCTCCAGTCGCCTACTTCCCCTTAGACCCTGGGTAATATTACAAATGTGAGTACCACAACTTGTGTCATAAACCCAAGATTTATATTTAGGAAGAGTATAGATTTCTATCATGAAGATACCTGATCCGCTAGTCCCACTAGCCTTGTTCTTCTTTAACTCTGCCAAGTAGGCAGGACAGTTCCTCCTCCAGTAGCCCACCACATTAGAGTGATGGCAAGCATAGTTCTTTGTTGGGTGCTCCCTTTTAGAGGGTGGGGGGATCTTCACCTTGGGGGTGTGAGAAACGACTTGCTTACCCTTGCCTTGGTAGCCCTTGCCTTGTGGTTTGTTCTTTTTGTGTATTTTTCCAGCCCTAATTGCTAGAATCTCCGGTGCTTTTTTGGGCATTCCTTGTTCTGCAAGCTAGCATAGCATGCAACTCAGAGATCATCTTCCCCATGCTATGCATGTTGTAATTCATCACAAACTGATCATAATCCTTGGATAGTGAGGTAAGAATCAAGCTCACACCAAGGACTTGAGGCATGGGGTAGCCAAGTCGCTCCATTTGGTCTAGGTATCCCTTCATCTTTAGCACATAAGAGCTAACAGGTTGGCCCTCCTCTGGTTTACAAGCATGAAATGCTTTAACTGTTTCAAATAATTTCTACTCTGCATGTTGTTAAAACATAGTTTTTGTTGGGGTATACTTTAAGAGGCATGAACATTAGTTATGGGCTAGGTTATTATTTGTTATTGGGCTTGAATAGATTACTTGTTAGTCCATGTGGGCCAATTTTATATGTTTATGATTGGGCCTATGGTGTTTATGATTGGCCCTAGGGTTTGTAAGAGGTAGTATAAATACCTCACTTGTTTATGATTATGATAAGCTTTTGGATTACATTTACGATTTCTCTCTCATTAGAGTTTACGATCAGTTCCATTTGCTTCAAGTTTGTAGTATTTTCTCATTCAAGATTCGATCTTTCTTATAGATTGAATCTCTTTCTTCTACATTCTTCTTGAATCAATCACATACGAGGATTTCGCACTCGTTTGTGATTAAGATATCGTGATTGGTTGATTTTCGGACCTACAATTGGTATCAGAGCCAAGAATCACTGATTCGAGGCTCTCACGATATTAGATTCAAGCTGTTTTTCTGGAAAAAGTCTTGGTTTTTGAAGATTTGAAGGTATATTGGTGTTTACGAGTGTTGCTGCTGCTGTTCATCGAGTTCACGATCGTGTTTCTGGGTTATTTTGGTGTTTACGACTGCGTAGTTTGAAGATCTTCATTAGATTCGGGTTTACGAGTTCAAGATTGCATTTTTATCGTGTTTACGATCTGGAAGTTTGGTGATTACGATTGTACTTGATCGTAATTGGAGTTTACAGGAGGGACCTCGGTGTCACACCCCGATGTTTCCGATTACGTGGGCATGTGACGTCATGGGGTCATAGTCGTGGTTACGAGGAACGACCTCTAACAGGTTCATCTTATTTTTAAAGATCGAAAATAGTTATTAAAGTTGCAGCGGAATTCATAAAAGCCAATAATATATTACAATACTGGAAAGATGAAATACGATAATTATTACGATTGTTCATGATTTTATTTAATTAAAAAGGAACGACCATGACACCATTCCTAAAGCAGGTCCTATTAGTTGATAGACTTCCCATTTGCATGCCGAGAGCGGTTTTCATTTACCTGAGAAATACATGAGTTTAAAAAGGTCAACATAAAGTTGGTGAGTTCACAGGTTTAAGACTCTACAAGATGTATTTGTAAAATGTTGAAGATATACAAGATATTATAAAGGTTACTCGTTTGATGCTTTGATCTACCTGTTCCTTGATTTCAAACACTAACAGATTTACCCATCGTTGGTAACTTCCCCTAAGAAATACCAATGGCATAATATAACTGACATGTACCCCCAGACTAATTTCCGGTGAGTCAGAACTGGAGCTACCAGATAGGGCAGGGTTGTCAACCCAAATAGATCTATTCACTAGTTATCGTTTCGTTACAGGAACTAATTGAAATCAATTGATAATGGGATTTGTAGCAATATGTTATTAGCAAATTACTATGAAGGGGTAATGAAAGAACATATAATCAATAGCGTAACAGTAATACCGTAATATCAAGTAAAAAGATTTGTTTGATCATGATTTCTCCCCCAAAGTATTTAAAACAGTTTAAAAGAAAGGGGCCGTGAAACTCACCTCTTTAAGGTGAATGATGAAAAGAACAGATATGAGCTGTGACGATTGCTGTCCTATAAATAGTAGTATAACAAGTCTCAGGTTCTGATTCGATTGGTTAACGTCCTGGTTAACCAATAAGTTGGGTCGAGTCTTGACAATTCGTTTCCGTTTGTATGTTGTAGTTATTCGTTTTTGAAAAGATATATTTTGAGTAAAACGCTGAAGGTTTGTTCAATTAATATCACGAATAAGATTTATAAGTAAGGTAAAAGTTTAAACATATATATACTTTAGCTATATATATACATTTTTTTTAATATACATTTAAACATATATATTTTCGTGTTATTATTATCTTTGAAGAAATAATATAGAGAAAAATATAGTTAGTAATCCTATTCCATTTTATATTGATTTCGAGTCTCGTTTGGTTAATTAAGCCGTGAGCGAAACACGTTGGTAAAGTATGCCTTCAATTGCAGACTTTCCCTAAATATTGATGTGAGAATATAACAAAAGGTTTTTGTTTGTTTAAAGGACAATTCGTTGAAAAGCGATAACATCGAATGTTTGATCTTAACTCGATATTTAATAGATGATCGAAGTGATATCGAGAACGCAGATAAAAATAACGTTCTTAGTCCATTTTCATTTTATAAAAACAATAATTCGCCAGACGGTTATTAAGTATATATACCTATAATATTATATCAATATATATATATATATATATATATACCGAGTTAGATCCGTCCTCTAATTGTCTCATTTAAATCCATGAATTATTATAACACTTTCGGTTATTAGTCCGAGGTTATTAGGATATATTTCTCAACTAATTATGTCCGTTGTTCCAAATTCAATTACGAAATAGTTATTATCTAATCATAAACATTTGTTTTAATCCGAATGATTATATCCTTTTAATATTTTGATCGTTTTAGATCGTTATAGCAAATCAAGTGTTCCATTGTGTTCAAATCAACAATATACCAACAATATAAGTTTCAAGAGTCGATCGTGATCCGGAGGTGTCAACTTTGTAGTAACGAACGGGTGTTTACGTACTTGATATGTTATGATTTTATGTGGGTTTTTAACTCGAACGTAACCGAACTAGATATCAAGACTCGAGATTCATCATGGGTTAACCGGTTACGTAAGCATGTAAAGAGAGGTTCACGAGTCTTACAATGGTGGTAGTGGCGGCGGTGTTCGGTGACGATCGGAGGTGGCGGTGATCGGCACGGCAGCGAGGAAGGCGGCAGCAGCGAGCAGCGGAACGGCAGCAGCAGCAGTAGCGAACAGCAGCGGCAGCAGCGAACGATGGTGGAGGGCGACGATCGGGGGTGGTGAGAACGGCGGCGGTGGAGTCGGTCGTCGGGCGAGAGAGAGAGGGTGGCGGTGGCGGTTGTTCGTCGAGAGGGAGAGCGGTGGTGATGGCGATGATGATGATGGGGTGGCGTCGGGTGGTGGAGGTGAAGGTGGTGGCGGTTGGCGTTGATGGCGGGCGGTGGCGTGGGGTGTGGTTGGCGGCGACGGGGAGAGGAGACGGGGAGAAAGGAGGAGACGGGGTGGGGTGGTTGTGGTGGTCGGCTGGGCTGGGGGTCGCCGGCGGTGGAGGGAGCCGGTGGGGTGGTGGCGTCGTGAAGTGGTGGTGGTGTAGTGAAGTGGTGGTGGTGTATTGAAGTGGTGGTGATTGCTTTTAAAGTTGCTGCAAGTTGTACAAAAAAAATCTCCAGGAGATTTTTGGAGATAACATCAAAATATTACTTATTATTATTTTTAACCAAGGTTTATTTACCAAGGTTAATTCTTTTAACCTTGGTTAGGAAGATATTTATTATTATTTTTTTTTCTTTTTTTAGTCTTGTATAAAAATAACAAGTTGTCTTGATTTATATAAAAATCAAATTAAATTGTCATAATTTTATAAAAATGTAACTTGATCGGTCGATTACTCGAGAGATAATAATCATTATTTCAAACGGTTTTAGATTGGGCTTAACTTAATAGTTGAAGGGTCGGTGTGGCTCGTGTCGGTCCACATTTCGTAAACGGACGATTTTAACCAAACCGTTGAACCGTTTTGACCGGGACGATTTCCTAATTTAATTAAGAGACCACGACATCGTTGTATAATTATAATTCGTTGTGAATTTAATTATTTAGAAAACTTTACTTATTTATTTACTTTATTTATTTACGTCATTGTGTAAAGAAATAAATAGATGATTCTATCGTTTCGGCTCGAGCTCGGATATTTCATTATTCAATCTCATAATAGATTAAAATTAGTAATATTTGCTTAAGCGTTGTTGAGCGTTAGCGTGATTTCTCACTATGCTAGTTTGGAAAATATAAAAGTTAGTTTTTATATTTATTTTTCTTGTTATTGAAGTTCCATCGATCTAGGATAGAACTTCCTAACTGTTATGATATTTTTCAGTACCAACGTGGAAACTTTGTCAAGTGTGGATGTTTCGGCGTATAGCTTTCACAACTATTATTACCTATTTGGTCAAACATGTATATATATACGTATATAAGTATAGTCAAAGAGTACGGTTTGACCTGATTTTCTGACGGGTTGTCACATTCTCCCCCAGTTGAGAGAATTTCGTCCCGAAATTTAATTCTGAGTACTGGTGGATGCGGCATTATTGAAGAGGTGAGGATATTTCTGGCGCATCTGGTCCTCGCGTTCCCAGGTGTATTCTGGGCCTCGACGAGAATTCCAGCGTATCTTGACAATGGGTATGCGGCTACGCTTCAGTCTTTTGACTTCACGATCTAAGACTTCTACTGGTTCCTCGACGAAGTGGAGAGTTTCGTCGACTTGAATTTCGTCGAGCGGAACGATGAGTGTTTCGTCGGATAGGCACTTTTTCAGATTGCTGACGTGAAAGACGTTATGAACGTTGCTGAGTTCGGCAGGCAGGCGTAGTTTGTAAGCAACTGGGCCAATCCTCTTAATGATCTTGAAGGGGCCGATGTATCGAGGGTTTAGTTTTCCTCGTTTCCCGAATCTGATGACGCCTTTCCAAGGCGATACCTTAAGCATGACTCGGTCTCCCTTTTTGAATTCCAATGGTTTCCTGCGGTTGTCTGCATAACTCTTCTGGCGGTCCCTAGCGGCTTTAAGGCGATTTTGAACTTGAACCACCTTTTCGGTCGTTTCGAAAATTAGCTCCGGGCCGGTTAGCTGGCTGTCGCCAACCTCAGTCCAACAGAGGGGCGATCGACATTTCCTCCCATACAGTGCCTCGAACGGGGCAGCTTGAATGCTCGTGTGATAGCTGTTGTTATAGGAGAATTCTGCGAGTGGCAGGTGTTCATCCCAGTTAGGTCCGAAGTCTATCACACAGGCACGTAGCATGTCCTCGAGGGTCTGAATGGTCCTCTCGCTTTGACCGTCTGTCTGAGGGTGGTAGGCAGTACTCATGTCGAGGCGAGTACCTAGAGCTTTCTGGAGGGATTTCCAAAAGTTCGCTGTGAAACGACTGTCGCGATCAGAGATGATAGAAATAGGTACACCATGCCGCGACACTACTTCTTTCATGTAGATCTTGGTTCGTCTTTCCATGCTATCTGTCTCCTTAATTGGTAGGAAGTGAGCTGACTTCGTTAGGCGATCTACTATCACCCAAATAGCATTGCATCCAGATCTTGCCCTTGGCAATTTAGTGATGAAGTCCATAGATATCTCTTCCCACTTCCACTGGGGAATCTTTGGCTGAGTTAGTAATCCAGAGGGTTTTTGGTATTCTGCCTTAACTTTTGAGCACGTTAAGCATTTTCCCACGTAGGTGGCAACTTCGGCCTTCATGTTGGGCCACCAGAACTGATCCTTCAATCCGTGGTACATTTTATCTGCTCCTGGATGAATGGAGTATCTGGATTTGTGTGCTTCGTCGAATACTAGTTTTCGCAACCCGCCAAAGTTTGGTACCCATAGTCTCTCCATGAAGTACTTAGTACCGTCGGGTTTTTCCATCAGTTGCTTCTCCATGCCACGTAGTCCTTCTTCTTTCAAGTTTTCTTCCTTGAGAGCTTCAACTTGGACATCACGGACCTGTGACGTGAGGTTGGAGCGAATGATCATGTTCAGGGCTCGTACTCGAAGCGGTTTTACCCGTTCCTTCCGACTTAAGGCGTCTGCCACAACGTTTGCCTTGCCTGGGTGGTAGCGGATCTCACACTCGTAGTCGTTAAGCAATTCAACCCAGCGTCGTTGTCTCATATTCAACTCTCTCTGATCAAAAATGTGCTGGAGACTTTTGTGATCAGTGAATATAGTGCACTTTGTTCCGTACAGGTAGTGTCTCCAGATTTTTAGTGCGAAGACAACGGCTCCTAGCTCCAAGTCATGAGTGGTGTAGTTCTTCTCGTGAATCTTGAGCTGTCGGGAGGCGTAAGCGATGACCTTGTCTCTTTGCATTAGAACGCATCCCAGTCCTTGATGGGAGGCATCGCAGTAAACTACGAAGTCCTTGATCCCATCGGGTAGCGATAGAATTGGTGCATCACATAGTTTTTGTTTCAGTAGTTGGAAAGCTTCTTCGGCCTTCGTACACCAGACGAACTTCTTGTCTTTCTGAGTTAACGTGGTTAGGGGTTGGGCTATCTTGGAAAAATTTTCGATGAATCTACGGTAGTAGCCCGCAAGACCCAAAAATTGTCGAATTTCCGATGGGGTCGTTGGAGCACTCCAGTCCTTGATAGCCTCCACTTTGGCTGGATCCACATGAATTCCCTTGTCGTTGATTACGTGGCCCAGGAAGTGTACTTCTCGTATCCAAAAATCACATTTGGAAAACTTGGCGTACAGTTTCTCCTTCTTGAGTAACTCCAGCACAAGTCGTAGATGTTGTTCGTGTTCTTCCATACTACGTGAGTAGATCAGGATGTCATCGATGAACACGATAACAAATTTGTCCAAGTAAGGTTTGCACACACGGTTCATCAAATCCATAAATACAGCTGGCGCATTGGTCAATCCAAATGGCATTACTAGGAATTCGTAATGACCGTAGCGCGTCCTGAAAGCTGTCTTTGGTACATCTTCATCTCGTACGCGGAGTTGATGGTAACCGGACCTTAAGTCAATCTTGGAGTAGTAGCTGGATCCTTGGAGTTGATCGAACAAATCGTCAATCCTAGGCAATGGATAACGATTCTTCACCGTCAGTTTGTTCAACTCCCTGTAATCGATACACATTCGAAAGGTTCCATCCTTTTTCTTCACAAATAAAACAGGTGCGCCCCAAGGGGAGTGGCTTGGTCGGATAAATCCCTTATCAAGTAGCTCTTGGAGTTGGTTTGCCAATTCCTGCATTTCAGATGGTGCGAGGCGGTATGGAGATTTGGCAACTGGGGCGGCTCCGGGCGTCATATCGATACGAAATTCCACTTGCCGAAGGGGCGGCAATCCGGGCAGATCTTCCGGGAAAACTTCTGGGAATTCGCGGACTGTTGGTACGTCGTCAATGCGTTTTTCCTTAGGCTTCTTCTCCGTGATGTGGGCTAGGATGGCATCACATCCTTTACGAAGGAATTTCCGTGCCTTCATGCTGGATATGAGGTTCAGTGGAGTCCCACATCTTTCTCCTTGAATGCGAAGGGTATTGCCGTCTGCTAACGGCACTTGAACTATCTTCTCGTGACAAACAATTTCTGCTTGATTTCTGGATAGCCAATCCATTCCGATGACTACGTCGAAACTTCCTAAATCAACCGGCATTAGGTCGATGTCGAAAATATGGCCCGAAAGCTCGAGTGAGCAATTTTTGTAGATTTTACAGGTTTCTATTAATTCACCATTTGCTAACTCTATAGAAACCTTAGTGTCTAAGGCAATAGGGGTATCTTCAAACAGTTGACTAAATTCGGTAGACACGAAACTTCTATCGGCCCCGGTATCAAATAATACGGAGGCAAAGTGATGATTGAGTAGAAACGTACCCGTCACAGTGTTGGGGTCACGGCGGGCTTCTCCTGCGTTGATCACAAATGCCCTGCCCCTAGCCTGATTGGCGTTCTGGTTCCTTAGTTTCGGGCAGTCTTTCTTCCAATGATCAGCGGAACCACAATTATAGCAGGAGCGATTTGGGCAGTCACGGGTGATGTGGCCCTTGGCCTTGCAGCGGGTACAGTAGACATTTCCGCAGTCGAGAGTATGGTGAAGGTTGCACTTGTTACACAGAGGTGCGGTGCCAGTGTAGTTTGACTTCCTCGGTTCCTGTGGAGGTGCAGCTGCAGCATAAACTTTTACTGGTTCCGGGTTCCTTTCTGGTGCTTTTTCAACGTTCTTATTGTTCCTGTCCTTCCAAAATCCTCTTTTCCTCTTGTTGTCAGGTTGTCTTCCCGTTGGGCTGCTTGAACCGATTTCTGGGGTCTTAACTTCGGGATTCTTCTTGGGAAAGGTTGTACCCTGGCGAGTGGCTTGATAGATCAAGCTGTGTGCTAGACGCACGGCTTCCTGGAAAGAGGCTGGCCTGGATGCGAGGACGTTTCCCTGGATGTGCGGCGCAAGTCCCCAGACGTATCTTTCAATCTTCTTGTACAGGGGCGTGACCATGTTTGAGCAGAGATGAGCTAGTTCGCGGAATCGTTTAGTGTATCCGACGACATCTGACCCGATCATGGTTAGTCCCCAAAACTCTGCTTCCAATTTCTGTAGTTCTTCGCGCGGGCAGTACTCGTCCCTCAGAAGTTGCTTGAGTTCATCCCACGTTAATTTGTAAGCTAGGTCTGTTCCCATGGCGTCAGCGTGAGAGTTCCACCATGTTAAGGCGCCATCGATGAACGTGCAGGTCGCATATTTCACCTTGTATTCGTCAGGGCAATTGCTTATGCGAAAAACAGATTCAGCCTTTTCGAACCATCGAATTAAACCCACGGCTCCTTCTGTGCCTTTGAAGGTAGCGGGTTTGCAGTTCATGAAATCCTTGTAAGAACACTCACGTGATCCTGAAACGTTAGTTACGGAGTGCTGAATATAGTTTCCGTAAGGTGGTTTATATTCTGGCTTAACGTTTCGGGAAATGGACTTACCGTGGGGTGGGTTGTTCTGTCTGTCACGTTCGCGTTGTTCTTCAATAGCGGTGACTGCATCGGCGACTCGTTGCGTAATAAGGGCCTCAATTTCAGCGGCATTCATTGCTGTAGGGGGGTGTGTTGGTTCTGGTAATATGCCTGGGCGGCCTATCTTACTCTAGAGATTCACATGATATAGTTTTCAATATTAGTACATATATGTATTTATATATATATGTATAGCAACACCATGTTTAAGAACTAATGCCACAATCAAACAATAGTCATAATATAAACATTGCATTACCATTAAACATCGGTTACATAAGTTTAGATTAGCTACACTGGTTACATACGTTCTAGACCAGCAGATACATCATTCATAGTTAATATAGAAAGTGTTTGGGTATACAAGCCCACCAAAAGTTACATAACCGAATAATTAGTAAGCCAAAATTTGTAGACTATGTCTACTGGTAAGGAGTCATCTAAAAGGGGTACCCTGGGGGTCCTGGGGGTGCTGGGGGTCCTGGGGGTGCTGGGGGTCGCTGGGGGTCCTGGGGGTGCTGGGAGTGCTAGGAAGGCTAGGGTCTGAAAAATAGCAGAGAGGTAAGTCTGGTTAGCTGCTACATATCCCTCTAGTGTGGTGACTCGCTGCTCTAGATGGCTGTTCAAAA
>JBCNJP010011208.1:0-17725 GCA_039602395.1 Deinandra increscens subsp. villosa
ACCCATTTACAAAACCCAACCCGAATTTGAACTTGTAACACAAATCGGAGTTTTGATTTAACGATTATCGAAAGAAATTGTCTAAAATATACAATTAAATTATGTTCGGGATACTCAATAATCATTTTTGAAAGAAAAGTAATAAATTTAGAAAGTTTTAGGTTAAACAATTTAATTAAAACAAAATAAAGCAATTTTGTGTTTTTACGCGATTTCGGTATTCGATTTATCATTTACCAGGAATCTCGGGGTCTTTATCTCAAACTATATATACTTTGGAATATCCTACAATCATTTTATAACATTAAAAACCAATTGGTTAAATTATAGATCAATTTTGTTATTTAAAACACAATTAAATGAATTTACCGTTTTCCATGCAATTTCGTTAATAACCGGGAATCACGTTAATTTAAAAATTCATATTTTAATATTCCTTGGTGTTCTATAAGGTTATTATAAGTTGCTCGTAAAATATTAGAGGCTAACGAGTTAAAACGAGGACGAACGAGTAAAAACAAAAAAAAAAAAAAATCTGGCCACCCCCCCCCCTCGCGCACCGCGAGGGGTTTCCTGCATGTTTGTCACGGTCCGCGACTGGTTCTACGGACAGATCCAAGACCTGGTCGTTTTTTTGCCACGATTTCATTCTTGCAGCCCACTTTTCGCATAATACGTGCCATTTTTGATCGACTTATCACCCTAGTACGTGTCTACCCATGATGGCGCACCAAAACCCTATAAATACAAGCTCATTTCATCATTTGATCCTCACCAATTTACCAAATCATCATCCAAAAACCCTAAAACGCATCAGCAAGTTCATCATCCAAATTCGTCCAAACCAGAAAGAGTTAAGAGCTGGATTTCTGTAGTCCCTCATCATTTGGTATGTTCTACAATAACCTATCTCAGTTTTTTATAATATTGTGTCTAAGTATGATTTCTAAAAATGTATAAAAAATAGGGTTCTTGAGCTTGTTTTGCTAAAATTGAGTGATCGGGTTGGAATTAGGGTCTGAATTTTGGTAGGTAATCCTAAAACTATGTGTTTTAAGAAAGCCCTAAGTTAATTTCAAGTTTTAGAAAGGTTTGGTATTTTATTAAAATATGCCAAAATTAGGGTTTTCGGGTCGTTGTTCTGCCCAAATTGAGTAAACGATGTTGAATTAGGATTTACTATTTTTAGGAATATTATAATATATCATAATGAATAAAAGCCTAATTTTTTACAATTTTATAAAGTGTTTTGATATTTATTTAATAAATACATTGAAATTAGGGTTTTCACGACGTTGCTTTGCCAAAATTGAACAAACGGGTTAAATCTAGGGCTAATCTTTTACAATATATTATAAAATAATATTTTATGTAAAAGCCCCAATTTTATTTAATTTTATGAAAGATTTTACTATTTATTTGATAATTATTTCAAAATTAGGGTTTAGAATATGATTGTTAAATATTAAACAAACCGGAAAGTATTGAAACTTGATTTTTGGTCTTAGAGCATATTTATATGGGGTTTTCTAATATGTGCCCTAAGGGCACACATAAGATGCAATAAATGCATCTTGAGATTTTAAAAAAGTGCAATAAATGCTTCTCGAAAATTGAAAAATACATTTTTCAAGAAGAATCTTTGAACCTTTCTCATTTTTCAAGATGGATCTTGGTATCTTTTTCAATTTTCAAAAAGAATCTTAGTATTTTTTTTAATTTTCAAGATGCATTTATTGCACCTTATGTGTGCCCTTAGGGCACATATTAGAAAACCCCTATTTATATATATATAATAAGTGTATATGAGTTCAAAAGTGATAAATGAATTAATTATTAAATAATTTACCAAAACCCTAATTTACCAATAAAGGGTAAAATGGTCTTTTAATCAAATAAGACCTAACACTCCTTAAGTTCCTCGTGTCCTTAGAACTATAATCATTATCATTCCCTATATTCATTTAGCATGTTCGTTTCATTAGGATAATCTTCAAATTATTATATCTCTCATTTCCGATCTACGTATCAGGTGAGTATTCACTAAACCCCCCTTTTCTTTTAAAATGGAATATGACTCAATATTCAATTCGTATTATCATTACTAACGGTGATTCATTCGAATGATAATCCGACTTGTGAGTAATCTTAGCTCCATATCTTTAACCTTTTTGGGGTGTAACATGTATCTCTATATTCAAATTGTTTCTCTAAACCACAAACGCGATTATATGTTGATTTGATACGTTCTATGTATGTTAAATATGTGTGGATTATTGTGATTGGTTTGATCTAGCACTGTTACTATCTTTATCTCGAAGCGTACTCATTAACACACCGAGCCGGGGTTACAGTAATAGATCTATTGGTTTGACAGCCCACTTGAGCATGCTTCGCGATGTAGCGCCTTAGGTGATTGGAAGCCTAGTTGTCTAGGGTTTGATGCGCTCATTCATTGGCTTTAACTCACTACTTGTTTGACTATATATATGAAAATATCTGGTTAGACATATATCGTTGTTATTGAAATTATACTTATATTATTTAAACTTGTGTTTACTCACCAACTACTTTTGTAGTTGACACTTTATCTTATACATGTTGCAGGACCCTATACATGAGCTAAGTAAGTTATGATCACGCTAGGATTGCTGGACCTAGATTAAAGACTTTAAATCAGTTAATATGTATTTTGTATGTTTAACTTTATTGTACAATATCCTTAGTTGATTAATGAACAAGGGCATGTTTAAGTATTACAACTTATTTTAGTTGTCATGTGCATCTGGACAATCATTGTGCCCCGACATTTTCCGCCGTCGGTTGGGGTGTGACAGATTGGTATCAGAGCCTTGGCTATAGGGATTTAGGTTATTAGAACCGGATGACCTAGACTATATGCCTTAGGTCTCCTACATGATTAACTCATGTCTGCATGCCTATTATTATATTATGTCTTTAGATGCTGCTTAAACTTGCCTCTCTTAGATCTCACATTTGCGTTAACACTTGACACGCACATGTACACAAATCCTTTCTGGCTTCCTAGCCTCTATCCTTAGTAATGGTGCCTTACGTGCCATTTTAGGATTTTGAAAATTCAGATTTTGAAAATTCCATCGGAGTTAGGTTCCTAGCAGTAGACATGTAGTAACTGGAAGGGGGAAGGCACCGGTAGCCGGAGATCTATCTAGCCAGGCATTGCGTATATAACCTGATCAACCGTGTGGACCGGGATGCCTACCTAGAAGTCTTTGGTGAGAGTGTTGGAACCTATTAGGCCAAAGCATGTCAATTACTGCTACGGATCCCAATTAACTCTGATTAGTCACGGGTTGTAGTTTCTCAATCGAGGAACGAAAGCCATTCCATTGTGTTTTACTAAAACAACATGATTTCTTCTCTATCCCTTGTTTAAAACCTCATGATTTCTGAATTCTGATGTTTTATAAAATACTTGTCATCATGATCCTGAATCGATTATCATATCCCTTGTCTCCTGAATATTTACCATCAGCATGAATCCTGACGATCAACAAATGGCCCGACAAATTTCTCAACAAGTGGCAGCTTTCATCTCCAACATTTTCCGAAAAGCCCTCAACGATAAATTTGGCAATAATGATGCTGCTGTGAATCCTGTTTGCCCTTCCAAACACTGTAAGGCGTGTAACTCTCTGAAGTGCAGTAGTTCTGAAAACCCTACTAAACTACCTCAATGGTTAGAAGTCATCAAACGTCCCGCTGCCAAAACCAAGAAGAGGAAGAGGAAGGCTAAACATCTTGATGAAACGACCGCACCTGCAAAAGCTGCTATACTCACTACTCAAAAGACTCCCGATATTTGGCCAGCCAAGAAACCTTATAGCGGAGCCCATCCTCGATGCAACACCTGCAGTTACCATCACTCAATCCATGTTCCTTGTTGGCGTTGTCTCAATTGCGGCAAATTTGGTCATCTCATAAATGTTTTTCGTCAACCCCAGCCCCCAATGGTCCAGCCTGTGATACCTGCTCAAACTTCTATTTCACCTTATCATACTTGTTATAAATGTGGTCAACCTGGACACTTTAGAAACACTTGCCCTCAGCTTACTGCTGCTGTTATTCCCAACCCTCCAGCCAACAATGCAGAGCATAGAACCCAACCTCCAATAGTTCCAACTATGGCACCTGCTCCTACTCATATCCCTTCTGCTATCCCGATGCATTATTGTTATCATTACGGAAACCCTAATCACTTTCGAAACATGTGTCCTCATCCAGCCACTATCAGAACTCCTCTCCACAACAATTGTCAACCTCCAAGCAACTGCAGGAACTTTCGACGTGAATGATATCTAAAGGAAGTAATGATGATGATTGAAGATCGTTTGGACTTTGTTAGTACTTGAATAAATCGATTACCCTGTAACTAAAGTTTGTAATCTTTCCAATCGATTTTCATCCAGTATATATATCAGAATATGAGTTTTATAACTCTTTGCTTATTGCCCTCCTACTTACTCAATCATTTCTTATATTCAGTACCCTTAAAACCTCCCATTATAATTAATCAGCAAACAAGAAACCTATTTCCGTTATCCTTAATTGCAACTCAATCCCTGACAAACATATTTGCGCCTCTCGGAAAGATCAAACATCATCATCAAATTAAGTGTCTCAAACATCACGTGGAATTTGTTCCTCGTTCAAATAATCCAGATCTGACTATCCGTTATCCAGTAAATTAGAGACACGCGTCCTTCATCAAACCCGTAACGATTACGTGACATCCTTGTTAAAATGTCACTTTATCAAAATTCATTTGATCTAGTTCCTCACTTTGAGGAACACTCGTTCATTAAAGATGATACATCTCGAATGTACATCACCAGTCTGATGGACTCGTCACCAAATATCGAAACTCTTATATTAGCGACATCTTCAAGAGAATTCTCAGAATCGTCTATCTCCTCAAGATCAATTCTCGTTATCAGCATACAGAATGAATTCCTGAACTTTCTCAAAACCATGATTTAATCTGGTCTTGATTCCCCAATTAATCTTAATAAAGGAAAGATTATGATATCCAATTTTTGTTATCATTCGAATGGTGATTCATTCAAATAATGATTTGCAATTTGATATCAAGTGGTCAATTCGTGTTATCATTTGAATGGTGATTCATTTAAATGGTAATTTCGTATTGTATCACTATCTTTTCCTCAAACGGATTAATCAAGTATCTCCGTTAAAAACAATTCTCTCACTTTATCACCGCCTTAAATGGCAATGATTGAATTTGCTCTAGATCATAAAGTATCTCTGATTTCTCTGGCAAGTCCAAGACTTATACGTACTACACCTAAACACTTATGTGTGATGCTAGCTTAGCATACATTTGGTTTTGGTCATAGACGTTAATCTTGGGTTTTAGCCAATTTCTAATCCAGATTATTAACAAGACCTCGCGTCCCGTAGGTGAATTGAATGTGGCTCGCTACCCATTTAGCTCACCAGTACTCGACATGTTCTCTCGTTAAGAAATCTGTGATCCCATTTTATTGCATGGAATGATGTTCTTGACTTAATGTCAAAATATCAGTCTCAACAATAGAAAAAAATAATAAATCATGCTACCCCCACCACTCTCCTCATATTCCACCGGTCTTTTCCCTGAAGTAGGGGAGACGGTGATAAATCAAATCCATAATTTGTTTGTTCAATTGATCATATAATAACAATCTTAGTTTCATGATCTAATCAACTTACGATCCATCATATCTGATGTATTCAATCTTTACCATATCGTTACAATCTTAAGTTCATTCGTTACTATGGTGGTTCTCCGTAGGTTACTAACGCATTTTTAAAGTATTACCGATGTGGTGGGTTAGCTGCGGTACACCCTATATATAAGTATCAAATGTACTTTAAAAATGAGTTAGGAATCAAACTTAGAACTGACCATTGGTTGTTATTTGTATCAAATTCCCTATCACCATTGATATATTCTTTCCTCTTATCTCGAATATCTCTTCTAATTTCGGGACGAAATTCCCAGAAGTAGGAGAGACTGTAACACCTGTGTCCGACCCACTTACAAAACCCGACCCGAATTTGAACTTGTCACGCAAATCGAATTTTGATTTAACGATTACCGGGAGAATTCATCTAAATTATAGATTTAAATTATGTTGGGGATATTCTATAATCATTTTTGAAAACAAAATAATAAATTTACAAGGTTTTAGGTTAAACAATTTGATTAAAACAAAAATAAAGCAATTTTGTGCTTTTACGCACTTTCGGTATTCGACTTATCGTTTACTGGGAATCTCGGGAATTTTATCTCAAAATATATACTTTGGAACATTCTAAATTCATTTTTTTGACATTTAAAACCAAATGATTAAATTATTGAGTAATTTTGTTAATTAAAATGCAATTAAATAAATTTACCGTTTTTCATGCAATTCCGTTAATAACTGAGAATCACGTAAATTTACAAAAATCATATTTTAATGTTCCTTGGTATTTTATAAGGTCAATATAAGTCACTCGTAAAATTTTAGAGGTTAACGAGTTAAAACGAGGACGGACGGTTAAAAAGAAAATAAATATATATAAAATACGTATTTTTATACCTCGTTATGCGTATCCCGAGACTTAGAAAACCATGAGAAATTATTCTAAACTATTTTTAGACATAAAATGATAAGATTGGAAAAGCCTAGGGGTTAAAATTGCCGAAAAACCAAAGTTCAGGGGTCAATCTGTAAATAAAAACTGCAGGGACTGAAACTGTCATTTCCCTATAGTTGGGCCGCGGTACGCGCCACCCCCTACCCTCCTGCGCGATACGCGACTGGTTTCAGGCGCAGAAAACGGCTGGCTTCGACGTGCAGCCTACGTTTGGCATATCCACACGTCGATTTCGATCGATTAGTCACCCTTGAACGTGTCCTCACTATATTTCGACCCTCCCTGTATAAATAGCATTCCATATCGTCCATTAATCCTCACCAATTTACGAGATTTATCTCCCATAAACCCTAACCTCATCCGCGATCTTTCTCTGCAAAATTCAAGCAATTGGCTTGGTATTAGAAGCTGATCTCCTGCAGTTACACGTTATTGGGTATGCTCTACAAAAGCCCTCTATCCGTTTCTGTTAATTTTGTTGTTTTTATCGAGATCTAAACCATCCAAAAATTAGGGTTCTTGATGTAATTCTTCAATTCTGGGTAATTAGGAAAGAATTAGGGTCTGAGATTTTGAAGGTTATGATGTTATACCATATATTAAAGAACCCCTAAGTCAATTTCATGATATCTAAATATTTGGTATTTTATCTAAAAATATGCCAAAATTTGGGTTTTCGGGTCATTGTTATGCCCAAATCGAGTAAACGGTATTGAACATATTTATATATATAATAAGTATATATGAGTTCAAAAGTGATAAATAAATTAATTATTAAATAAATTACCAAAACCCTAATTTACCAATAAAGGGTAAAATGGTCTTTTGACCTAACACTCCTTAAGTTCCTCGTGTCCTTAGAACTATAATCATTATCATTCCCTATATTCATTTAGCATGTTCATTTCATTAGGATAATCCTCAGATTGTTATCTCTCGCGATTGGTTCTATCTCTCGTTTTCGATCTACTTATCAGGTGAGTAACCACTAAATTCCCCGTTCTTTTAAAATGGGATATGACTCAATATTCAATTCGCATTATCATTACTAATGGTGATTCATTCGAATGATAATCTGACTTGTGAGAAATCATACCTGCATTGTCTTTTAACCTTTTTGGGGTGTAACATGTATCTCTATATTCAAATTATTTCTCTAAACCAGAAACGCGATTATATGTTGATTTGCGTCCTATGTATGTTAAATATGTGTGGATTATTGTGATTGATTTGATCTAGCACTGTTACTATCTTTATCTCAAAGCGTACTCATTAACACACCGAGCCGGGGTTACAGTAATAGATCTATTGGTTTGACAGCCCACTTGGCATGCTTCGCGTGTAGCGCCTTGTGATTGGAAGCCTAGTTGTCTAGGGTTTGATGCGCTCATTCATTGGCTTTAGCTCACTACTTGTTTGACTATATATATGAAAATATCTGGTTAGACATATATCACTGTTATTGAAATTATACTTATATTATTTAAACTTGTGTTTACTCACCAACTACTTTTGTAGTTGACACTTTATCTTATACATGTTGCAGGACCCTATACATGAGCTAAGTTATGATCACGCTAGGATTGCTGGACCTAGATTAAAGACTTTAAATCAGTTAATATGTATTTTGTATGTTTAACTTTATTGTACAATATCCTTAGTTGATTAATGAACAAGGGCATGTTTAAGTATTACAACTTAATTTAGTTGTCATGTGCATCTGGACAATCATTGCGCCCCGACATTTTCCGCCGTCGGTTGGGGTGTGACACTGGTGGACCCTTGTGGATGTACACTCCTCGCAAATCCGTCATCTGTCATCATGTTCGCATCTCTGAGCCTGCTGTCCTTGAGGGGTCTACCCTCAAGCGTTCTAGATCTTCTAATCCCTGTCCTTTCCCTCCCGTGTCTGATCCGCTTCCTCCAAACAAGCGCATGAGGATCCCTGATAACACATTCGAGGTGGGTGAGTCATCTACTGCTGCAGCCTCTGTTGAGACTTTATGCAACCCCTCCAACCCTTCCTAATATCGGTGTCTCTCCTCCTGTTTCATCTGAGATTCCTTTGGAGAGACTTTGTCCTCACTCCTTGCTATGTGGCTCGTCGTGATGATGACATCCAACGCATGCAGTCGATTCTTCAGACTCTTGCACCCTCCTCTCTGGCCACATCCATGTGGCTGCCCTCGAGGAGCACCTTGCCTCTTTTAGCTGTTATCTTGACGCTCTTCACACCCACATGTCAAGTGTCTGTAGCATAGCTGCCGATACCCGTATTGCTGTTGAGGAGTTTGCTGCCCATGTTCCTTCCGCCGAGGAGTTTGCTTAGACGGTCCAGTTGTTGTTGACGATCATCACATAGATTGCAGATGTCCTGGCACTGCTTGACCATGCTCCACCATAGTTTGAGATTATTGTAACTTAGGGGTCTCTGTTAACCCCCTTCTTATTAATGTATGAACGACTTGTATTTTGACGTGGAACTACGTTTCCACAAGACAATATTTGTAGCCATTATGAATTTTGTAAAACAAGTAATCTATGTTAATGATGGTTATGTTTCTCTACTTATTGTGTTGTGATGTATTGATTATTGTGTATGTTGTGGTTGGATTTATGTATGTCATGTGTATGTATTGACTTACTTTTATCATGTCTTATTCCTTCTTTTGCTATTGTGAAATTAAGAAGCATGCCGTCGAGAAGACATCCACGAGCTCGCGTCAACCGGAACACCCCTCCCCCGTGATGGATGATGCTGCTATTGAAGCTCTTGTCACCCAGCGTGTTGCGGATGCCCTCGTCGCCGCAGAAGCAAACCACTCCACCGCCTCAAACAGCCGAAACTGTTCCTCTAATGGTAAGCTGGAGATTTCTTTAGTGTTATCAGACCACTGATTACAATTGCGAAGTATTGTCCTCAAAATGTTGGAATAACGTTTCAGGTGGTCGTGACTGCACTTATATGAGTTGCAAGCCCACCAACTTCAAAGGCACTGAAGGTGTTGTGGGACAAATTCGGTGGTTCGAGAAAACCGAGTCTGTGTACCGTATGTGCAACTGTCCTGATGGGTACGAGGTGAAGGATGCCACCTGCACTTTTAGGGAAGGTTTTCTTTCTTGGTGGAACTCATATGTTGAATCTCTCAGCCCTAAACTTGTTTATGCTATGTCATGGGATGACATGAAAGTACTCGTGAGAGACGAGTACTGTCCAAGAGAGGAACTTTAGAGATTGGAAGTAGGGTTTTGGAACTTGACAATGATCGGTACTGGTATTACCGGTTACACCAAGCGCTTTCATGAGCTTGCTCACCTATGCTCCACCATGGTGACACCGTTGTACAAGAAGATTGAGAGGTATATTTGGGGACTTTACCCAGTCATCCAAGGGAATGTTATGTCAGCAAACCCGGAAACACTTTAGAGTGTCGTGCGTCTAGCACACAACTTGACCTACCAAGCGTCCTGCCAAGGCACTTAATTCTCAAGGAAAGCTGTTGATTCCAAGCCCGTTTTCATTCCCCCTACCTTAAGTGAAAGCAAGAAGCCCGACCACAAGCATAAACATGGTCATGACTAGAAAAACAAGAAGCAAATAGAAGCTCCTGTTGAGAAAGCCCCTAATGTAAAAAAGGCCTATGTAGTCGTTACACCAGCTCAGGACCCGAAGAAGGCTGGCTACACTAGAAGCCACCCTCTCTACAGCAAATGTAACCTGCACCACTACCTCGACTGTAGTAACATCTACTGCAGGAACAGTAAGGCTAAGGGCCATATACTCAGGGACTGTTCGAACCGATCCAATAAGCCTCCGACCCCAGGGAACTGCTATGAGTGTGGAGTTACAAGCCATTTCAAGAGTGATTGTCCTAAGTTGAAGAAGCTGACATTTGAAGTCTATCGAGGATGAGCATTTGTGTTGAACGCCTCTGAGGCCCGTCAAGACCCCCATTCAGTGACATGTATGTTTATCTTGAATAACTGTTATGCATCTGTTTTATTTGATACTGGTGCAGATAAGAGCTTTGTGTCTAATTATTTTAGTCCAACACTTGTAATCACCCCTACAAACTTAGACACCAAGTATGCCATCGAGTTAGCTGACGGTAAATTAATTGAATCAACTGAAACCCTTAGAGACTGTTCCTTAAAGTTATCAGGACATTCATTTAGCATAGACCTCCTGCTCGTCCAGCTTGCAGGCTTCGCGTTGTCGTTGGGATGGATTGGTTATCCGCCAATGTGCAGAGATAGTCTTCCACGAGAAGCAAGTCAATATCCCACTAGAGAACAGTGAGACTTTGATGATTCAAGGAGACCGTTTGTAACAATCCAGATAAAAGAAGGTCATTACGGAGAATACAAAAAGATAAAGATATAAATTTTGTAACAATTTTTGGACGATACGGCTGTATCACATAAGGTAATACGGTCGTATCGAGGGACCATATCGTAGGGTTGGAACGAAATATACTCGGGTCGGATCGAAATCGGAGCGTTCAGCAGCGCGATACTACCGTATCGTATAAAGATGATACACCCGTATTAGGTCCAGGCGATATAACCAAATATTGACCAATTTTTGGTCATCGGTGCTGTTGTTTTCTTTAAAACCATTTGCCCTCTCTGCTCTTGTTCGACCAGAAGAACTATAGGTGCCTGTTGGGAGCCAAGAAGCAAGATTCAAGGGTGTAGATCTTGTGGTAAGCTTCTAATCACATTCTTATCAAAATTAGATGAATGTGTAGTGTAAGAAACTGATGTTGTTGGTACAAAATATGTGTGACGTGTGTGTATTCCAGTTAGTTTCGTTAGTTGATTTAGTTAGATTAGTTAAATCAATGTTAGAGGGTAGATAATGTCATTCTACTATTGTTATGGGCTTGGATGGTTACTTCAAATATGAGTTATGATGTCTCATATATGAGATGAATATTAGCTGCCAGAGGAGGATCAAGAATTTGAGATTTATCAATTAGAATGGTCATCCGAACTCAAGTAACCGAATGAAGTCCGAACCTGAAGTTCGGAAATCACAAGGTGTTCATATATATATGTAACTTGGAGTTCGGACTAGAAGACTTCTCATAACCGTTTTTCTGAGATTGATTTCTATAGGGAGGAGTTTTTTATTTCATTTTTCAGTGAGAACTGGGTCTAGGATCGTGTTTAGCTGCTATAAACGAGTCGAATCATGTAAACATTGATCCAATTCAAGCTATAAACTCAGTTTAATCTACGTTTTGTGTTCTTGAGTTCGGGGTAAGTTTCGGTCCAAATTCGGTGTACAAATCACTAGATCCGACGCTCTATGAGTTTTCAATTGGTATCAGAGCATTCTAGGTGTGATTCTACATCATTTTTTGATCGAAATCAGTGCTTCAATTGATCAATTGGCCGAGTTTGACTTTTTTGAGTCAAACTTCGTGAACTTTGACTCAGAAATTGGAAATGTTTTTGTGTGTTTCGGTGATTGTGTATGTTTCCAGAAGATTAAGCAAGTCTATACGCATCTATTGATGGTCATATAATCGAGTTTGGTTCAAATCTATTGAATTCGAAAAAAACACAGAATGTCATCTTCTTCATAAATTCATCCATGGTGGATTTTGCAATACTCAACATTTTGTGTAAGTTTGATATGTACAGTTTCGTATTGTGATCCTGAATCGATTGGCACAATCAATTTCATGTTTCATTCAACAATTTCTTGAAATTGATCTCATGTTCATCGTAGTTTTTTTAAAAAAATAAGCGCTACTTTGTTCCTACTTGTTCACTGTGATTCAATGATCAAAACCTATCAACAATGGATCTTGTTTTGTTAGATTTTTCATTACGAATCTAACGCAACTTACAGATCAATTTTTCGTTAAGAATCAAGAGAGATATGGTTGGTTAAAGTTTGTGGTTGTTTTGGTGGTTACTCGCCGGAAAATTTTGTTTGTCGCCGGAAGTTCATCGGCCGGATGAAGGAGTTGGGAGATGTCACGACTATTTTGTTTTTATGAGTTTTTCATTTTTAGTCCTCCTGTTTTAAAATACTTCACAAAAGCTTATTCAAGTTTCCTAAAAATTCATATAAGACTTTAATAAAAAAAACTAAAAAAAAACTACAAAGTTTTTCTAAAAACAAAACAAAATTAATTTTTTTTATGAAAAAAAAAACAAAAACAACAAGGTTTTCTTTTAAATAAAATTTTCTACATATTTTAAAAAAAAAACAACTCAAAATTTTTTTAAAAAAAAAACAACAAAATTGAATTGTTTCGTGAATGCAAATATTTTTTCATTTGTCGAATCGGTTTACAAACATAAACTCGTTCGTGTTTGTTTTTGTTTTTACTGTGTCATTTTTTTTTCCATTGATTAGTTTCTATTCTTAAAAAAATCTATAAACTTTTTATCTTTCAAAGATTGTTTTTCTTTAAAGAATATATTAAATTTATTCACAAAAAATAATAATAAAAAACTTGGCCTCGGGATTTCAATTCGGTGATTTCATAAAATTCAAAGTTCAAAAATTCATCGATTGACATTTTTTTTGGTGGATTCACAATGAGTAAAGTTCAATCAAGTTCGGTCGTTCCCAAGTTATTAAACTTTGAAGATTGTCATAATTGGAAAATGAAGTTTAAAGCCTATATTGATTCTACTGATGAAGATTTGTGGATTCCAATTGAGAAAGAGTTCATTTACCCAACTTATTCTAGTGGGGTATCTAAAATGCAAAGAGATCTTTCATCTGAGGAAAGGAAAAGTTATGAAAGAGAACTAAAAGTTTATGATATTCTCACAATGGCATTGTCAAAAGAATTATTGCCACAATTCAAGACATGCAAGAATTCTAAAGTGTTTTGGGATGCTCTTGCACAGAAATATGCCGACTTGAATGAATATGGAAAGGAGGTTGATACTGAGGAATCTACATCTTTTGCAAATTGTGAGATGTTTGATAAATGTGGTTTTACAATTATAGAAGAAGTTCAAAAAGATAGGTCTTCAAATTGTGAAGCTGTTAAGAATGAATTGAAGCTTCAACACCAGAATGCAGAGTTAATTGCAAAAGTTTCAAAGCTGACTGAAACAAATGATGATTTGATGAAGGATGTTAAAAAAATGGAAGAAAGAAGCGAATGACATGGCGACAGTTTTTGATGATTTGTTTGCAAAATCAAAGATCAAACTTGAAGGTCTAGAAAAGGAAGTTTCTGATCTTACTGCTAAAGAATTAAGTCATCAAGAGGACAACACGAAGCTGTTAGATGCTAAAGCTGAATTGCTTCGTGAAAATAAACTTTTGAAGCAGAATGTTGAGATTTACAAACAAAGATGGGAAAAGGTTGTTCAAGAAACATATGATGCTCATGACCAGTTAAGGAGAGAAAAGTTTACTTTGAATAGAACAACAGAAGAACTTATTGCAACACAAAAAGAGTTGGCTGAAGCGCAGAAGATAATTGCAGATATGAAGATTGAGGTGTGTGATTTCAAAAGACAGTTGCATAATCTCAATAATTCATCGTCTTTCACAAAGTTTTTGTGCAAAAAGGAGAATTTTCAACAGATTTTTGGTGATACTATTCTGAAAAATGTTCCACCTCATGTGGTTATTGAAAATTCTATCAATACTTTGAAAGCAACGGAAGAAGTTCATGAGTATTCAAAGTTTGCTGATAATCCTTCTGAGAAGAAGAAGTCAAAGTCGCAGAAGAAAAATGAAGAGAATTTTGATGCTAACAAGCGAACTAAATTTGTTTCAAGTTCCATATTGCTTGATAAGGAAAAGGTTTTTGACGGCAATCCAGGAAAAGTGAAAGTCGACAAATTCTCGGAGATTGTGATTGATGAATCATTGCTTTCCAAAAAAGATGATTTAAATGCCATCAAGGATGAGTTTTCTCGACTTGCTTCACAAGGTCATGAGAAACCTAAGTCGGTACCAGATAAATCTAAAAAGAATGGTGGTCTGGGATATGAAAGCAAAGACGAGAACGTGAATGTTGGAAATGATCTCCAAGATGTGCTTGAGATAGAAGAAATTGTGGAGGATGTCAAGGTTCACAAAGCAAAGGAGATTCCACTTGAGAATCATATCTTGTGTGAACCTGATGATGATTTTCTGTCAACGAATTCTAAGTTAGAGCGTCAAGAGAGTGATTCTTCTCAACATTCTACAATGTCAACAGAATCCATGTCATCTCCTAAGTTAGCGGATGTGAGAGCTTGCTTTTATTGCAACAAGAAGGGACATGTGATTCGTGATTGTGCTACTCGAAAAAGGTTTTCACGTGGTTCATATCGATCGTCATCATCTGATTCAATGATTCTCAATGAGGTACCTGTTAGACAAAATCAGAAAAACCAACGAAAGCCAGCTTATAAGAAGTCGGTTGTTGGTAAAACCTCAAATTATGATGATTGGTCACCACAATTTTCAAAACAAAAACAATTTTTCCAAAATGAGTTTAAAATGCCTTATTCAAATGATTTTTCTTACTATGGGCCTAGACAACATCATCAACGTCATCCAAAATCTGAGAAAATGTTAGTTGGTGAGTTGTTAAACATTGTTTCCAACTTGTCACGGTATGTAAATGATTCTGATTCGCATCGGGCGAAATCGTCTAAACCATTTTGTTCTTGGAGACAGAAAATGGCAACCTCGGCGGGAAACGATTTTGTTGAGGATACGGGACGACCCAAGCCGGTTTGGGTTCCCGTATTTAACTAAAAATTGTTTGAGGTTGTGTGCAGGTACTTCAAGAAGACCTATTAGTGATTGCAAAGTTGCTGATAGTGGAGTATTTTGCCTAAGTTAGCGCTTAACAGAGTTGATATTTCACAAAATTTTTGAGAAAATGGTTTTCAACATCTAAAATGTGAGGTATCCATGTTGGTCGATCAATTTTATTTTCTTTTACTTTCTTTCATATTTTTTTAAGGAAAATTTTTTGGAAAATTCAAAAAAAAAATAGAATTTGTTGAATTTTAGGGGGAGAATATAATATTTTGAAAAACAAAAAAAAATAGTGTGATGTTTGTTTCCTTTATGAAAAATATAAAAAAATGAAAAATTGAAAAAGATAAAATAATGAAAAATCTCAAAAAGAGAAATTGATCCAACCATGTGAGAAATGATGGTACATCAGCATACGTTATCTGCCATGAATAAAGTAGAAAGAAAGGCTGTAGGTACTTGCTTGACTTGCCTGAATGTGCTGAGTAGTCTGATATATGCAAGTATGATATAAAGATAACGCTTGCTTGATAATTGTGGTTACAAATCATGATGGGTATTGTGCATATCTGGCAAAATAAAATGAGAAAATACCAAAAATAGAATAAAGAGATGTTCTGGTGTACACTTGCTTTATTTTGAAAGATTTCAACTTGTTTGATTTTCTTTATTTTGTCAAACGATCGGACTTTCTCTGCGTATCGAAAGATCGACCTGATTGTTTTTCGTTTGACGTTCTGCGTTATTTTCTTTGGTGTTTCGTATAATCCATCGGACTTTCTCTGCGTGTACGTAAGTACCGACCTGATTTTTGTTGGATTATACAACTTCTGCTTTATTTTACATTTCTTATTTTCCTAAACAATCGGACTTTCTCTGCGTGCCTACCGGCCGACCTGATTGTTGTTTGTTTAGGGTTCTGCTTTCTTTTTGCAGGAAACACCATGAACTTGATATCTCTGTGGCATTTGATTCTGTATAAGCAAGTTTACAATATCAGTATGAGAAATCTGATGCGAGTAACTTGGCTTGAATAAAAGAAAAATACAAAAATATGAAATAAGCAGTTTGCCAGTATTCCTGATTGTGTGGGTACCATGTTATCAATGCTGGATAAATATACTTAATTTCATATCAGAAAGCTGTAGACAATGACCTGCTTTAGCTGAAATAAACCAAATGGTTGTATTCTTAGTCAGCTTGGCTTGCATGCTTAGTATTTTGAAATTGAAGTGTGTACGATACGTTATGTCTGATATGATCTCATGTTGTGATCTTTCTCACCAAAAACAAAAATAGAGTTTAATTCCATATTGCATTTATGTTTCAGTTTATGAAAAATCAAAAAGATTTTCAGTGTGTTTTGATATAAACTTTATAAAATCCAAAAACATTTTCTTTCTTCTTTGTTTTTGATCTGATCGACACGAGATACAACAAATTTTCAAAACTAAATGTCTTGGTTTCCCAAAGAAGGAGTTTTACTTCCAAGATTAAAGTTATCTTTGGAAAAGAGAAACCGCACTTCTGTCTTTTGAAGATTGCAGGTTGAAATCATCAAAGTATTTCAGATAAAGATCTCAGAATGGATCTCATGCATGGTTGCAAAGCTGTCAAAGAGTTTATCACTTTCAGAAATGGTTCAGTTGACTTAGTCCTGTTCCAGCCATGCCTACCCTACATCAACTAACAACAGATTCAAAGAGTTTGAAGATCTGATACAGCACACGTCAAGGGGGAGTTTGTTGGTACAAAATATGTGTGATGTGTGTGTATTCCAGTTAGTTTCGTTAGTTGATTTAGTTAGACTAGTTAAATCAATGTTAGAGGGTAGATAATGTCATTCTACTATTGTTATGGGCTTGGATGGTTACTTCAAATATGAGTTATGATGTCTCATATATGAGATGAATATTAGCTGCCAGAGGAGGATCAAGAATTTGAGATTTATCAATTAGAATGGTCATCCGAACTCAAGTAACCGAATGAAGTCCGAACCTGAAGTTCGGAAATCACAAGGTGTTCATATATATATGTAACTTGGAGTTCGGACTAGAAGACTTCTCATAACCGTTTTTCTGAGATTGATTTCTATAGGGAGGAGTTTTTGATTTCGTTTTTCAGTGAGAACTGAGTCTAGGATCGTGTTTAGCTGCTGTAAACGAGTCGAATCATGTAAACATTGATCCAATTCAAGCTATAAACTGAGTTTAATTTACGTTTTGTGTTCTTGAGTTCGGGATAAGTTTCGGTCCAAATTCGGTGTACAAATCACTAGATCCGACGCTCTATGAG
>JBCNJP010011209.1:0-17720 GCA_039602395.1 Deinandra increscens subsp. villosa
AATGTACCTAGGATTTGTTTGAAACCCACTTTCTGTTCATAATTAATGCACAATAAAAGATAATAAAAGTGACAAACAGCCTGACTAAGAAAAGGGTTTGAGTTTCGAGTGGACTAGTATATTGGGAATCACCTGGACGTGTTCGAGTAACAGAAGCTGAAAAGGGTTCATCGGTCAGATTCATACGGTTTGATCCTTTAGAAACTTTCTCATGTTTGAATTGGTTCTTATTTGTTTAATTTTTAATTGTTCTTGTGTGAGTCCTTAAGTTTTTCTTTATGTCCTGGCCAGGTTAATTTGAGAAGTTTAAATGACTTTGTGTAGGTTTTGTTGCATGACAGTATCCCCCTCCCCCCCCCCCCCCTCAGAATATACTATACCCAATTTTTATGGGGGGGGAGGAGGGATAATAGGGAGATAAGCATTATCTCACTGGAAGTCATTATCTTAGGGGGGGGGGGATAATATGCTTTATCTCAGGGGGAGATAATATGTATTATCCCAGGGGGAGATGAGATAATATGTATTATCTCAGGACAAGTCATTAGCTGAGAGAAAGCTCAGCTAAGGGGAAGTTAAAGAGGTCTTGGGTTAAGGGGGAGTTTTATAGAAAACTTGTAATCAATAAGAAGGTTTTTAGTTAAAATGATGTTATTCACCTACTAACCCAGAGATCAACCATCATATGTTTGGTGGTTTGTATTTTTTATTTTATTTTCAGATAGGTTCATGGTGATGAAGAGAAAAGCTGATGATTGTGCTGCTGCTCAAGTTAAAGAACCAGCCAGACAAGACTTTCCCACCTAGAAAATCAACTGCATAGGGGAAGTTGTTGGTTCTTTTCAAGCTACTCACAAGTTAAGGGAAAGTTGAAGAATTCAAGTTCTTGTTGAAGATCGTGCAACATGAAGAAGAATAACCAAGTTTGCCAAAGTAGAGGTTTTCAAAAAATTTATCCTCTAAAGAAAGGCATTTCAAGACAGTTGCCGAAGATTCAGCAAGAACCAGTGTTCTTCCAAAAGAAGCAAGCTTATGAGAATCCTCCTCTCATTATTTGTTCATTTCTAGAAGTTCAAGCTGATGCTGATTGAGAGAAAGTTCCCAAGATTCGTGAAGCCCAATGAAGATTGTACAATAAAAGATGTGGACTTGCAAGAAGATGCATGCTTTAAAATTTTCAATGTAACAGTTCTAATGATATAAGCCTAGGGGAAGATTGTAAGGATTGCTTTTATGAGGCTTATACATTAGAATAGTGGGCTAGTTTGTAAGTAATTAAATGGGCTTGGGATGGGCCGAATTTAGGCCTTGTAAGGTTACCTTGTGTGCTATATAAACACAAGGTGGCTTCATTTGTGGAGTTAGTCATTTCAGAGAGAAAAACGTGGGAGACCAGAGGGGACAGAGAACTCAAGATTCTCTAGAGGTGTACCAGACGATTATAATCGTGTGCATCAATTCAGGTTTATCATTAATATTTGTGTTCGTTATTTTTGAATTCTTCTCCTTCTTGAATCACTTGATTGTTTGGATTCCGCACTCTCAATCGAGGTTAGATATCATGTTTGTTCAAGGATTCTGGACTTACACTAAATAACCTTAAAAGGGTGATAGTCATTGGGTAGTCGGGTTGGTAAATTGCTTAGGTTCAAATTGTCCCACAAGGAAATTCCCTAGGTTAGTTTTCTGATTTGCTATTCCGAGTCATTCACAGTGGATTTGTGGTAGCTCCTGCTAGATTAAGGTGCCCGAGATTAGGTTTAGAGGTGGTTAAGTCTAGTTATAGTAGGATGTACTCAAAAGGTGAACTCTTGTCCGAGCGTAGGATTATATGTTAGGAAGGACTTAAAAGGTGAACTAACCTCCATCAGGATTGCTAAAACCGAATTAAATTATGAGTGTTAACTAAGAGTCTAGGTCTAGGTGGTGCCTTTCTTTATCTGATTGTTTTCCTCAGGTTTCTCATTTCCATTTGCTAGTTAGTTGAAATTTAAGCAAGATAAAAGATTAGAGAAAAATTAGAGATTTAATTCCATAATCTAACTATCATGAAAATACTTGGAAAGAATACCAAACCGATGCATCACTTCAAAGAAAGTACCACTTCAAATTCTTTTTGAAACCTTGCATCCATTTTTACCATAATAGCCTTGTTGCAATCTTCTATGGCTCGAGGACGCTTCAAAGGTTAAATAAATTACCTTAACAAGTCACAAGCTCTAACTTTGCCTTTATTGTTACCATACCAAGAATGGCTCAAGGACTCCTTAAAAATTAAAACTTAATCCACCAATAGCAAAAAATATCTTCAATGTAGAAAAATCCAAATTTGTGCACATTCTTCAATTTTCAACCAACTTCTAAACACGTCTGCTTATAGCGAAGAAAGTCTCAAATAGAAAAATACTTTGTATTCTACATGTGTACCTTGTTTGTTGTCACACCCTGAACTTTCGGATACGGAGGCATGTGACGTCATAGGATCATAGTCGTGGATACACAGAACGACCTCTATCAGATTAATATACGTTTGAAAAACCAAGTATGTCATCAAAGTTGCAGCGGAAAAATATGTTAAGACGCCATTGTTTTATAATACTGAAATAGAAATTGTTTCAGAGATTGTTAAGATAGGAAACATGATAAAAGTTAAGTCTTGAAATCGTTCCGACCAAGGATTTAAAAGGCAAGTGTTTCATAAGTTATTTCATGATGGTGAATGTGACTATGACTCCAAAATGCAGGCCCTAAGTTTGACGTCCCATTTGCATACGGTCTGACTTGGTTACCTGAGAAATACATGAGTTTAAAATGTCAACATAATGTTGGCGAGTTCACAGGTTTAGGATTCTACAAAATACATTTGTAAAACAGTTGATGATATACAAGATATTATAATGGTTTACTCGTCGTTGCATTGATCTACATGTACCTTGATTTCAAACACTAACAGATTTACCCACCTATGGTAAGTTCCCCTAAGAAATACCAATGGCAAAGAATAACTGACATGTACCCCCAGACTTGTTACGCGTGTGTCAGAACTGGAGCGACCAGATCGGGCAGGGATGTCAACCCAAATAGATCTATTCACTAGTTATCGTTTCGTTACAGGAACTAATTGAAATCAATAGATGGTGGGATTTGTAGCAATATGTTGTATAACAAATTACTATGAAGGGGTATGAAATAGCAGATAATTAATAAGGCGTAACAGTTGTACCATAATATCAAGTAAAAGATTTTATTTGATCATGATTTCTCCCCCATAGTATTTAAACAGTTTTAAAAGAAAGGGGCCGTGAAACTCACTTGATCAAGGTGATGATGAAAGCTGTATCGCTCTGGATGTAGCAAGTAACCGATGTCCTAATGTCAATAATAATAGGCATGTTTTAGGTCTTTGATTCAGTTTGGATAACGTTCAATTATCCAACGATCCTGGTCGAGTCTTGACATAACATTCCCGTTTGTATTGTTTGGAAAACCCGTTTGAAATATTTATCGTTCAAATAAATATTTAGGTAAATGAATATATTTATAGTCGAATAAATATATAACTAGTAGAAATAATTATAAATCAAATAATTATTTAAAGTTTATAAAATATATATATTCATCCAAGTTTTGAATATTGAGACAAATAATAAAGTATTTTTATTATCTGAAATTCTCGTTATTTATTTAAGTTCGAGTTTATAATTATAGACATATAATTATATATATATAAGTTATAGAAATATTTATGCCAATAAATATATATAACTTATAGAAATGATTTATGTTTCAATATTCTCAAAATTGTAGAAAGATATAAGTCTTCATAATTTTTAAAATTTAGTCGTTGGCTCCGCTGCTATACGACACAAGTATCTGATAAATGATCGTTATGATAATTAATATTTAACTCCGTAAATATTATTATGTTTATGCTATGTCAAATAGTTTTTCTAGATTATGTTTAGAAAATAATAAAATATTAGAATGAGATATTTGTGTGTTGTGTTTTAACACTTTTAGGAAAATCTATTTGTAACAATATATAAGTTTCACATTGAGTAACTTCAAAATATGACACCGTATATTTTTAGGTCCAACGTCCGAAATTAATATCTTATATATATAAGTATTCCGTTAAGTAATATGATACGAAAAACTAATATTTAAGTCCTTAAATATCACCGGCTTGTAATAACTTTAAATAAGTATTTCAAGTTATTAAAGGAAATGAGATCTAAAATATGAGCACTTAGTTATTAATTATGATTCCAAACGCTCGGTATTTAGAAATATATATATATATATATATATATATATATATAAAAATAAACATATTTTTATAACAACATAGCCAATAATATATCCCTTATATTTTATGTCCAAAATATATTCGTTTATATATTTTTAGTCAAATGTGTCACTTTGACGGTCCCCGTGTCAGTTTATATACCGCTTGGTCTATAATCTTTTTAGTCCTCACAACGATTGTCAAATATATATTGAGACACGAGTGCTTAAATATTAACGTTAGTTTAATATTTAGAACGGTTTGTTCATTTATATATATTTAGTGGGTGGAGTGTCAAGACTCGTTTTGGGTGTTTATAAATATCAAGAACGAACAACAAAAATGATTAAATTGAGAAGTTTAAACGTTTACCTCTAGCACTAGGCTAGGTGATGAGCCGAAAGATGCGAGAATATCTCCGTAGACCCGATCGAAAAATATCGAGTTTTAAAAGTTTGACCCGAAAGGTAAAGCGGCCTTTTGCGGTCTAGTTTTCGGTGATTTACGGCGGTTGTTAGGGGCGAACGTTGAGGCCGTTTGGGAGGTGGCCGGGTGGACTAGCCGTGGGTGGTGAAAGGGTGGTATCGCAGTGGTCCGATGGTGGCGTAACGGTGGTGCAAATATTGGTGTTTGGGTTGTTTTGTACCAAATCTAAACAAAAAAAAGGAAATGCGTCGATTTCGTAATGGGGGGACTGGGACTGCTTTGTTTATATTTCTTTTTTTTTGTTTCTTTCAATATATATATATATATGTACGCGTATATATATATATATATATATATATATTTATATATATATATATATATATACGTTTTGGTCCGATCAGAAGGAAAAGAAAGAGACGAGAGGTTCAGTTGATAGAAAAGAGAAAGGAGAAAGAGTTGGGTGATCGGTGAAGGTCATGGTGGTGGTTCATGATCGCGGTGATGGTGGTGGTTGACGACGATGATGGTGGTGGCTGATGATGATGATCACGATGGTGGTTATGGCCTTGGTTGGAGGTGGTTGCGGTTGGTGAAAGGTGTCGGTGGCTGAGGTGGTGGGTTTGGCGGGAGTGTGGTGCCGTGGAGCAGTGGTGTCGAACGAGATGGTGGTGGTGGATGGCGTCGGACAGTAGGTTGGCGACAGGGGGTTTTCCGGTGCCGTGAGGTGGTGGTGGGGCTGTGGTGATAGTCGACCGAGAGAAGGAGAAGAGAGGAGATGTGGTGGTGTTTGCACTTGGTGTTTGAGATGGGGTTTTATAATTGAAGGTTGAGTGTGAAGAAGATGAGAGGGATGGTGGGTAGAGTGTTGCAGAGAGATTGAGTGTAGAAGTAATTCTACATGTGCTCATTTGCTTAACCCTAGTTAGGTTAGTTCTTAACCTTAGTTTAGGTAATTAGGTGGTGTAGTTACGAGGTTTAGGTGGTGTTAATGTTTATAAAAGTTAACACTTTTTCTAATTATTTTATAAAATCTACCGATATAAATGTAGTGTCATCATAAAATAATTAATTCAAAGTCGATGGAGACTTTAAATGGGCCGAAATGTGGAGAACGGGTGTCGGGCCGGTATGCGAGACTTTCTCCGATTTTCACGCGGTTTGATTCTTTATTTACTAAAATTAGTCGGGAATATTATCTTTGAGCTCAAAAGTGTCGGGTGACTCGTTGGGCTTTATTTTTGGGCTCGGTTCGTTTATTCACGGTGTTGGGCCGGACTGGACCCAATTCGTCATACGGACGAATCACACCGAATCGTTCTGGCGTTTTGATTAGGACGGGTTTCTAAATTAATTACGAGACTCATATATTGATAAACAATTTTGTTTTAGTCGTAATTTAATTATTCTAGAAGTTTCGTCTTTTATTTATTTTATTTGCTCGCGTACCGCGTATAGAAAATAAATAATTTATTTAAATTGTTTTAAGCTCAAATATTTTTCGTAGTCAAAACTAACTAAAGTTTTAAATAAAATATTCGCTTAAAGTGTTCGTCGGGTGTCGGTATGATGTCCTACGACACCGTTTTAAGAAAAATATAAAAGTCATTTATATTTTATTTTTCTTATTATTAAAATTCCATCGAATCACATGGTTGAATTTCCTTTTAGTTACGTGTATGTTTTTCCAGTACAAACGTGGGAATTGTCAAGGTTGGACGTTGACGTGCATAGTGTTTACTAATAATACTTTAAATCAAGGCATGCACATGTATATACGTATATATATACGGTCAAAATATAGGTTTGACCTTGGATTTTGGATGGGTTGTCACATTCTCCCCCTGTTGGAAGAATTTCGTCCCGAAATTTAGCTAATGCCGATTGATGGCTCTGCATCGGTGGACAACTTAAAGCTAATTTTGTCTGGTCTGATTTCTTGCTTACTCAGATGATAGTTTTATCATAGACAAGGATGTCAACGATCCGTGTCGTTGGGAGTGCGATTCTGATTTCATATTTCGATCTCGTGATCCTTGATTGTTATGATTTTCCAACGAAGTGGAGTTGATAGGTCATTCATAATAGTTTGTCAGCAAGACGAGTGTTAGACACATAGATAAATGAGGTTCGAGTTCGAAGGATTTGGACAAGTCATGATTACTCACGGATGAGCTCTACCAGGATTTTCATGCAGTTCAGATTACAATTATGTGTGCACCCACAATTGTGATTTGCCTTACATGACCAGCCTAGGCTTTGCTCATACTTGAGTTTTCAGTTTTCGTTGGAATATGCAATGTACCGGGGACAAGATGGCTTATGGAAAAGTTTAGGTTGATTTGCTATCGGACGGGATCTTCCTTTTCCCGGGAGTTCTAATGATAGTAATGATGGGAATGCGGTTTGGCTCCAGTCTGTTGGTCTAAGATCTCTATAGGTTCTCGAAAGGATGGGGTTTGTAGGCCAGTGATCCAATCTGTTCTAGGATCTCATGGAACCAATGTAACGAGGATTAAGCATTTCTTGCTTTCCAGGCCTACCAACCTCTATCTGAGAAAGAATCCATTATAAGGTTTTGAACCCTCTTATAGATTCTAGGGCTCGCATCGAGCGTTAACATAGGTTCTCTTGGTGACAACCAACGGCTTTCGAAAGGATCCTGAAATTGGAAAGGTCTTCCCAGTAGTTTCATGAACTATCTCTGGACCAGTTAGTTGGTTGTTACTGGCTTCGGTCCAGCAAAGAGGAGAACGACATTTTCTTTCATGTGAGGCTTCGAAAGGGGCGGCTTGAATACTCGAGCGATAACTATTGTTATATGGAAACTCGGTGAATGGAAAATGGTTGTCTCAACCATTACCAAGGTCTGTCTTGCGTGATAACAATATGTCATATAACTACGCAACGTACCCTTTTAAGGTCTGATATTTTCCTTTCGCCTTGATCATTAGTATAACTCCTTTATACTTTCATATATCTTGTTAGATCCCTGGTGACTATAATATCTAGTCTTGTGCGCTTCATTTAAGATCAACCGTTCCAAGGGTTGGCACCCTATATCTATCCACAAGGGATTAGGCTTCGTTTAGTTTCTTTACCAATTGCCTTTTCATTCCATGAAGGCATAGTTGTTTGAATTCTTCCTTTAGAGTTTCTATTTGAGCATCACGAACTTGCGACGTGAGACTAGTATGAATGGTCATGCCTAGTGCTCGAACTCGAAGGGGCTAAACACGCTAATGCATCTATTACAATGTTAGTTTTGCCAAGATGGTAAATATTCTCGCAATCGTAGTCATTTAGTAGCTCAATCCATTGGCGTTGTCTTAAAATCAGATCCTTCTAATGGAAGGTATGTTGGAGACTCTTATGGTTAGTGAATACGATACACCTCGTTCCATACAAGTAGTCTTTCCAAATCTTCAGAGCGAACACAACAGTTCTAAGCTCTAGATCGTGAGGTGTATAATCCTTCTCATGATTCTTCAGTTGTCGAGAAGCATAGGTGATTATTTTCTCTTGTTGCATTAGCACGCATCCCAAACCTTGATGCGAAGCATCACTTCAAAATCTTCGATTCCGTTACGTAAGGATACGATCGACGCGTTGCAAAGTTTTTTTTGCCTCAACAACTGGAAGGCCCCTATAGTCTTGGCATCTCAAATGAGCTTCTTATCTTTCTAAGTTAAAGCGATTAGAGGCTGGGCTATCTTTGAGAAGTTCTCAATGAATCGACAATAATAGCAGGCGAGACCTAAGAATTGTCGAATCTCTGATGCAGTCGTGGGAGTACTCCAATTTTTTACTAGTTAAACTTTAGATAGATCAATGTGAATACCTTTATCGTTGATCACATGACACAAGAAATGGACCTCGCGAATTCAAAAGTCGTATTTGGAAAATTCGCGTACAATTCTTCTTTCTTCAGCAACTCCAGGATAGGTCTCAGATGTGGCTCGTGTTCCTTCTTACTACGGAAGTAGATTAGAATATCGTCGATGTACACGATAACAATTTATCAAAATAAGGTTTGCACACGTGGTTCATTAGGTCTATGAATACTAATGGTGTGGTGGTTGAACCGAATGGCAGAACGAGGAACTCGTAATGGCCATAGCGTGTTCTAAACGCTCTCTTGAAACGTCTTCATCTCTAACTCGGAACTGATGGTAGCTTGATCATCGATCTTGGAGCAGTAAGCTTGTACCTTGAAGTTGATCGAGGAAATCGTCGATCCTCGGGAGCAGACAGCGGTTCTTCATTGTTAGCTTGTTGGACTCTCTGTAGTCGATACACATCCGAAGTGTTCCATCTTTCTTCTTTACGAACAACACAGGAGCATTCCAAGGAGAGTGACTTGGCCGGATAAAACCTTTATCCAACAACTCTTGTAGTTGATTGGATAGCCCTTGCACCTCGGACGGTGCAAGATGGTAAGGGGATCTGGCAACGGGGGCGGCTCCAAGTGTTAAGTTGATGCGAAATTCTACTTGCCGAGGCGGTGGCAAGTCAAGTAAGTCTTTAGGAAAGACTTACGTGATTTCACAAAATGTGGGAGCATCTTCAATACGCTTCTCATTCAGCTTCTTCTCACGATGTGAGCCAGAATGACATGACATCCTTTACGAAGGAATTTCCGAGTCTTCATGAAAGATATGATACTGAGCTGGGCTTCACTCCTTTCGCCTTGCACATTTAGAGTGTCGCCGTTTGCGAGTGGCATTCTAACTATCTTCTCGTGACAAACGATTTCCGCTTGATTCTTTGATAACCAATCCATCCTAACAACAACATCAACACTCCCTAACTCGACATGCATTAGGTTAAGGTCGAACGTATGCTCCAAAAATTTAACCGAACATCATTTAAGAATAGTTTCTATAACCTTTAGCTAATTCTATGGTAAACTTAGTGTCTAAGGCAACAGAGGCGATTTCAAGTAATTGACTAAAATCGGTAGACACGAAGCTTCTAGCGGCACCAGCATTGATGACAAATGTTCTTTCTTTTGCCTAGTTGGGAGTCTGGTTCTTTAGCTTGGGCAATCTCGCGCGATCTGTCCCTTGGGTTTGTAATAGATGTTCCCGTAATCCAGCGAGTGGTGAAGGTTGCACACATAACATATAGGTAGGTTACTGGAGTAACCGGTCTTTCTTGACTCATGAACAGGTGCAGTGGCAACATGGACCATCATTGGCTCCGGATTCTCCTCGGGAACCTTCTGTGAATTCTTCTCATGCTTTCAAGAAGCACGTTTTCACTTATTATCCGGCTCCTTGCTTGATGAGGGGGGGAAAATTTGACATCTGCAGGTTTCGCTTCGGGATTCTACTTGGTAAAAGTCACACGTTGACGTGTGGCTTGATAAATCAGATTATGTGCCTGGCGCACAATACTTTGTAAAGTGGTCGGGTTTTGATGCCAGAATATTTCCTTGAATATGGGGTGCAAGAACCCAGATGTACCTTCTTGTACAAGGGAGTGACCATGGTTGAACAAAGATGGGCGAGTTCACGAAATCGCTTGGTATAGCCAGAGATATTGGCACCAATTATAGTCAACTCTAGAACTCTACTTTTGACCTCTGAAGCTCCTCCCTTAGGCAGTATTTGTCACATGAAAGTTGCTTGAGTTCGTTCCAAGTTATGATGTAGGCCGAGTCGGTTCCTATAGAGTCGGCGTGGGAGTTCTACCATGCGAGCGCACATTCGGTGAATGTGTAGGTAAGGTTTTTAGTGATGTAGTCTTCGGAGTAGTTGCTTATGCGAAATACTGACTCCTTGTTCCCAATCCATCTAATTAGTCCAATGGCACATTTCGTGCCTTTGAAGCTCATAGTGTCAGGATCTATTTGACAATGGATCTCACATAATACACGAATGCTAGTGCGGAACTACAAGTATTCATGATCCATCAGCAAGTAATATTCTAGGTGTCGTATAAGTATGCTAAGAACAACATAAGTTTGCCAGAAACAATCTATAAGTCTGCTAGAAATAACTTGTGAAGTCCGCTAACATCCAAGTTCGCTAAGCATTGCTGAAGTTCGCTAAGGAGGAGATGAAGTACGCTAAGAAGTAATCTTGAAGTCCGCTAGGCAGAAGTCCACTAAGGATAAGTTTAATTCCGCTAAGTGGAAATCAAGTTCGCTAAGACTTTCTGAAGTTCGCTAGGAAGAAGAAGAAAAAAAAATGTTTGCTAAGAACAAAGTACAAGTTTGCTAACTTTTGTTCTTTAGAGGATTTCAGACCAAAATCTTTGAAATCATCAATTCTTCCTATCCTAGGGGGTTCTTCAAGGAGATCTTCATCAGAAATGCTCAATGGTGAAGAGTTTGAGTTGCCACAATCAAAAGGATAGATTTTACATATAGGCTTGCATCTCATGAAGTCCTTGTAGGATCAGTATCGCGCACTACACGGTGATCTACCTTGATGCCTATCTTTGGTATGATGTGCCTTGCTAGCAACTACGGTTCTTACGACTCTCTGGGCGATCGTTGCCTCGATTTTTGAGGCAGTCATTACGAGAGGGTCGAGGGGTTTCGGGTTTGGAATTTCGATCGTATGTTTTCTCTTAATGTTCTCAAATGGCGATGTAAAGAGGATTGGACTATATATATACTAACATCATGATAGTACTAATAGCATTAATATAAATATTAACAAGGCTAATAAGTATATATGTAACATAAGGCATCATGTTAGTATGACAAGTAAATATATATCAAACATGAGACGGTATGTTAGTATGATAAGTCAATGTATACCTATCATGAGACAACATGTTAGCATGAATAATGGATGTATACCTAACATGAGCCAACATGTTAGCATGAATAGTAGATGTATACCTAACATGAGACAACATGTTAGTATGATAGGTAGATGTGTATCTAACATGAGACAACATGTTAGTATGATGGCCTTGTATGCAAATGGCACTTGTAGAGCGGGCTATAGTCCATGTTTTCTACATGATGCAACCTAGTTCACTATAACCACGGCTCTGATACAAACCTGTCACACCCTGAACTTTCGGATACGGAGGCATGTGACGTCATGGGATCATAGTCGTGGATACACAGAACGACCTTTATCAGATTAATATACGTTTGCAAAACCAAGTATGTCATCAAAGTTGCAGCGGAAAAATATGTTAAGACGACATTGTTTTACAATACTGAAATAGAAATTGTTTCAGAGATTGTTAAGATAGGAAACATGATAAAAGTTAAGTCTTGAAATCGTTACGACCAAGGATTTAAAAGGCAAGTGTTTCATAAGTTATTTCATGATGATGAACGTGACTATGACTCCAAAATGCAGGCCCTAAGTTTGACGTCCCATTTGCATACGGTCTGACATGGTTATCTGACAAATGATCGTTATGATAATTAATATTTAACTCCGTAAATATTATTATGTTTATGCTATGTCAAATAGTTTTTCTAAATTATATTTAGAAAATAATAAAATATTAGAATGAGATATTTGTGTGTTGTGTTTTAACACTTTTAGGAAAATCTATTTGTAACAATATATAAGTTTCACATTGAGTAACTTCAAAATATGACACCGTATATTTTTAGGTCCAACGTCCGAAATTAATATCTTATATATATAAGTATTCCGTTAAGTAATATGATACGAAAAACTAATATTTAAGTCCTTAAATATCACCGGGTTGTAATAACTTTAAATAAGTATTTCAAGTTATTAAAGGAAATGAGATCTAAAATATGAGCACTTAGTTATTAATTATGATTCCAAACGCTCGGTATTTAGAAATATATATATATATATATATATATATATATATATATATAAATAAACATATTTTTATAACAACATAGCCAATAATATATCCCTTATATTTTATGTCCAAAATATATTCGTTTATATATTTTTAGTCAAATGTGTCACTTTGACGGTCCCCGTGTCAGTTTCTATACCGCTTGGTCTATAATCTTTTTAGTCCTCACAACTATTGTCAAATATATATTGAGACACGAGTGCTTAAATATTAACGTTAGTTTAATATTTAGAACGGTTTGTTCATTTATATATGTTTAGTGGGTGGAGTGTCAAGACTCGTTTTGGGTGTTTATAAATATCAAGAACGAACAACAAAAATGATTAAATTGAGAAGTTTAGACTTTTACCTCTAGCACTAGGCTAGGTGATGAGCCGAAAGATGCGAGAATATCTCCGTAGACCCGATCGAAAAATATCGAGTTTTAAAAGTTTGACCCGAAAGGTAAAGCGGCCTTTTGCGGTCTAGTTTTCGGTGATTTACGGCGGTCGTTAGGGGCAAACGTTGAGGCCATTTGGGAGGTGGCCGGGTGGACTAGCCGTGGGTGGTGAAAGGGTGGTATCGCGGTGGTCCGATGGTGGCGTAACGGTGGTGCAAATATTGTTGTTTGGGTTGTTTTATACCAAATCTAAACAAAAAAGGAAATGCGTCGATTTCGTAATGGCGGGACTGGGACTGCTTTGTTTATATTTCTTTTTTTTTGTTTCTTTCAATATATATATACGTACGTGTGTGTGTATATATGTATATATATATATATATATACGTTTTGGTCCGATCAGAAGGAAAAGAAAGAGACGAGAGGTTCGGTTGATAGAAAAGAGAAAGGAGAAAGAGTTGGGTGATCGGTGAAGGTCATGGTGGTGGTTCATGATCGCGGTGATGGTGGTGGTTGACGACGATGATGGTGGTGGCTGATGATGATGATCACGACGGTGGTTATGGCCTTGGTTGGTGGTGGTTGCGGTTGGTGAAAGGTGGCGGTGGCTGAGGTGGTGGGTTTGGCGGGAGTGTGGTGGCGTGGAGCAGTGGTGTCGGACGAGATGGTGGTGGTGGATGGCGTCGGACAGTAGGTTGGCGACAGGGGGTTTGCCGGTGCCGTGAGGTGGTGGTGGGGCAGTGGTGATCGTCGACCGAGAGAAGGAGAAGAGGAGATGTGGTGGTGTTTGCTCTTGGTGTTTGAGATGGAGTTTTATAATTGAAGGTTGAGTGTGAAGAAGATGAGAGGGATGGTGGGTAGAGTGTTGCAGAGAGATTGAGTGTAGAAGTAATTCTACATATGCTCATTTGCTTAACCCTAGTTAGGTTAGTTCTTAACCTTAGTTTAGGTAATTAGGTGGTGTAGTTACAAGGTTTAGGTGGTGTTAATTTTTATAAAAGTTAACACTTTTTCTAATTATTTTATAAAATCTACCAATATAAATGTAGTGTCATCATAAAATAATTAATTCAAAGTCGATGGAGACTTTAAATGGGTCGAAATGTGGAGAACGGGTGTTGGGCCGGTATGCGAGACTTTCTCCAATTTTCACGTGGTTCGATTCTTTATTTACTAAAATTAGTCGGGAATATTATCTTTGAGCTCAAAAGTGTCGGGTGACTCGTTGGGCTTTATTTTTGGGCTCGGTTCGTTTATTCGCGGTGTTGGGCCGGACTGGGCCCAATTCGTCATACGGACGAATCACACCGAATCGTTCTGGCGTTTTGATTAGGACGGGTTTCTAAATTAAGTACGAGACTCATATATTGATAAACAATTTTGTTTTAGTCGTAATTTAATTATTCTAGAAGTTTCGTCTTTTATTTATTTTAGTTGCTCGCGTACCGCGTCTAGAAAATAAATAATTTATTTAAATTGTTTTAAGCTCAAATATTTTTCATAGTCAAAACTAACTAAAGTATTAAATAAAATATTCGCTTAAAGTGTTCGTCGGGTGTCGGTATGATGTCCTACGACACCGTTTTAAGAAAAATATAAAAGTCATTTATATTTTATTTTTCTTATTATTAAAATTCCATCGAATCACATGGTTGAATTTCCTTTTAGTTACGTGTATGTTTTTCCAGTACAAACGTGGGAATTGTCAAGGTTGGACGTTGACGTGCATAGTGTTTACTAATAATACTTTAAATCAAGGCATGCACATGTATATACGTATATATATACGGTCAAAATATAGGTTTGACCTTGGATTTTGGACGGATTGTCACATTTGTACACCAATTTGTCACAATGGATTTAAACGGGTAAACCCCGTTGACTTGTGGTAATTTTCATTAATGAAACAACATCCCAACAGCTTCACTAAATAGCATTCAGATCAGCCCAAACAGTTTCAGTAAATAGCATTCAGATCAGCCCAAAGAGTTTCTGAATACAGCAGCCCAAATATGTTATATCAAACAGGCCCAAACGAATTCTTTAGAAGAGCAGGCCCAAACTGAATTAGAAGGGCAAGCCCAAATTATGTTCATTGAGGACCCATATAAAAGCTCTTTCCCACTTACTGTGCCCTAAATCGTTTAAGAGAAAAGCAGCAGCAGCAGATAGCGGTCACCGGCGACATGGGACACAATCTGATGGGAGCAGAAGACTCATTATCCAATTCGATTCAGGAGAGAACCTTGATTGTTCTCCGGTGACCCTGCGATGTTTCCTCATGGTCATAAAGTTCGAACATCAACAACACCGGCGGCTGAAACGAGTTTCGATGAGTCTGATATCGAATCAGAGGGTTAGATTCGTTTTTCGGACTTACTGATGGGATTCCCTCGGAACTTTCAGTTCCCTCGAAACTTTCTAGTTCCCTCGGAACATTGGAGTTCCCCCAGAAAAAACTATTACCTCGGAATACTTCATCTCTTGAAACAGAGGTTGTTCCGGACGAAGTTGCGTTGCCTCGGAACTTGTCCCGGAATAGGTTGTCACGGAGGATTGAACCAGGTAAGTTACCTCGGAAGTGTAGAGTTCCAACGGAAGATTTGAGTTCCTTCGGATTGAACAAGTTACCTCGGATCATGAGGTTCTTTCGGAACGGATTTATTTCTGAAAATCTTCACTGAAACTTACCTTGGAAAATCAGAGTTCTCTCGAAACTCAGGTAGTTGTCTCGGAACATTATTCCGATGGGTTCTGTCGGAGCAAACTATGGTCTCGGAAATCTCTTCCGGTGGTTGTGCTGACCCCGTTTTTTTCGAACATCCGGACTGTTTCCTTTTTTTTAAAGTTGATAAAACAGCCCAGAAAGTTTGTAACGTGCTGATGATAAACGGAGCAATTTACCCATAATGTGAGAACCATAATAACAACCCAGATCAATGCTTGAATAAAACCCGGATATCAACCGATCGATCACCCTTTTCTCCCAAATAAGAACACGTAAAAACTCGATGTTACAAGCTGCAGTCTTGTGAGTTTTTATTCTTCCATCACTTTGTTAAAAATAATTAACATAAATATCAACAATATAAAATCTGCCATATTGACTAAAAGGTTGTGTGTTTGGGTGAGGAGAGAGAATGTAATAGGGTGGTTGACAAAAAAGTGGACAATAGGATGGTTACTTTAAAAGCTACTCAAAAGCCTACTAACTTTTCACTATTCACCTTTATGGGTTTTTAATTTTAGTTTCTCTTTATTTTAATCAAACAAGAATTAAAATAAACAATCTTCCAAGGATGAAGATCTGGAAACTTATGAACTTGGGATGAGTTTGAAGAAACTTAAGAACTCATATTATATTTGTGTGACTATTTCAAACACAAAACCCAAAGTTCAAAAATAAAAACATGTCTATTTGTTACAAAGACAAGCAAAATAACACAAAGGTGAAAAAACCAACCGATATTGTTGCGTTGTCTCGACCATGGCTCTGATGCCAATTGTAGAAACCGGGTCGGCGGGCCAAGCTAACCCGGATTTGCTATGCGAAAGCGTGGTCTAAAGCTTTGTGTAACCCGTCTTCGTAGAACAAATATAAACACCCGGATCACTACAAGAAATTGGGGTATTCACCCACACATTATTTACCTACATTTGGTTATATGTAGGTAAATAACTACACATGTTTTTATATGTGTGGGTAACGACAGATGACAATTTGTTTAACTTCTTAACAATTAATATGTGTGGGAACTAATTTTTACCTACACTTAGTTACCTACATTTGTATATATGTAGGTGAAAAGGTAAAAATATGCCTACACATTTTCCATATTTTTGTTATGTGTGGGTAATTACTTACACATATACAAAACACAATAATATGTGTAAGTAATAAGTAATATTTTTACATACCCATAATATTAGCAAAAATATGTGTAGATAAATTAAGTAAATTAATTTTTTTTATTATAATGACGTGCAAAATATTTACCTACACATATTTAAAAATTTAATTTATGTGTAGGTATAAAAAATAGTGACGTGGAAATAAATATTTTTAGTTTTTATAATAAAATAAAAAACGTATCTACCTACACATAATTTAAATAATACTTATGTGTAGGTAAAAACAACTGAATCGTCAATGTAGATAAGTAAACTAGGATTGAAAAATAAAAAATAAACAAGTTAAAGGGAATCGAACCCACGCCAAATGTGAATAACAGATGACCTGGACCAGTTGAGCTGGTTGTATTATTGTTTTATAAATGAAATTTGTATCTTATATTAGAAACACAAGTACATATTTTTAAATTCCAAGTACGTTATATGTAAAATATAATCCATCCTAATTAAACATCAACTAAAATTGTCGCAGATCATATCCACGTTTATGAACATCCAAAAAAATTAACAACCAATTAAAACACCCGCAATTCCTATCCACGATATGTTCCACGATAAACCCTAGTTCCACATTTTTCTTGGTTTAACAGTATTTCAAAGGAGCTTGCTTTGATCAATCCAGGTACTAGCTAATTTCGATTACCACTATTTGTATTTGCTTCAACTATGATCGTTATGGATTAGGCATCATAGTAAACAAGATCATGATTGATTTTATTAATTTTTGTTCATAATCATTATCAGGTGCAAACTATGAGTCATCAATGGGTGAAAAGCGGGCATCGTGCTTCGACCGAGTATGTGGAGGGGGTAAAGCAATTTTTGAACGTTGCTAGACAAACTTTGAACTCCAGTGGGTTAGCATTATGCCCATGTGTTAACTGTCTTAATACGAGGCTA
>JBCNJP010011211.1:0-17692 GCA_039602395.1 Deinandra increscens subsp. villosa
CAAAGTTATGGTATTGTAAAACAAATATGGATAATTTTTGTATGGAAATAATTTAATTTTTTATTTTTATACATAAGGTCTTTTTTTTTGTAAATACAATTTAATTTTTTAAATTCAAAAATCTATAAAAATGACACATAAGCTAATCTTAGGTGTCATACCTTAAATTGTGCCACCTAAACATAAAAAACTTGTGTTTATTATATAGTATAGAAGTATAGATATAGATAGATTAATATTAATATTATTATTAATTTTTATTTATTTATTATATTATTATTATTTTTAACAGTCAACAATAAAAACAGGTAAGTACTCTGTACGGAGTGATCTAATGATAAAAGGCTACCGTCAGCTGGCCAACTCAGTTGTACGGATCTTTTAAACGTCCACGTAACACTAGCTCTGAGGAAAACTGGCTAAGCCTTCCGTTTGTAGATACAACGACGAACTAATGGTAAAACTTTGTTGCCCCAAAGATCGAACCTGAGTTTTTTTAGATTTTCTATCACTGACCAACATGTGTCTGACCGGTTTTAATATTTTTAATATTTTTGTTGTTGTTATTATTATTTTTATTTAATTCTTGTGGAATGTTGACTGGCTTTTCACTTGCTTCATTACGCGATTTACGGAGTCTTGAATTCAACGGTAAGACGACGAGTCGATGAGTCACCAGGAGGTGGGTAGAGAATAGAGATTGTTCATATAACATTACTTTAAATATAATAGATGATAAATGAATGGCTTTAAAATAAAAAAAAACAGATTAATGATAAAATGATGATTCAATCAATCAAAATGTTATAGTTAAAATCCTAAGATGAGATGTAGGTGTACTGATAATTTTGTTATTAAAAAAATTATGATTAGTAGAGCATAAGTTACTTATCATCATATAATCATACGGTAATCTTTACCATTACATACTAATAAGGGTATTCGGTATGGTAGCGTTTTGGAGGGCGTTAAGGGGGATAACGGCGTGAAACACCGCCCCTTCTTCGCGTTTTGCGTTGGCGTTTTGCATTCGCGTGAAGAAGTCCACAGCGTTTTGGCTTGGCTTGGTGTGATTTTCCTCCGATCAAAGCATGACATCTACCTTTTTTTTGTTTAAACTAATAAAAACAACTCAACATCACACACCACATCACACCATGTATACCACATTTTGTGTTATCAAATGATGTTATCCAGTCAGCTGTCACGTGACATGATAACACTACCCACAACACCAAGGTATACCACATGCCCTAAAGAACTAATTCGAATGCAAGATGACCCCATTCTAGAATGTCTATTTAGGATTTTTTTTTTCACTTTGCATCACCATATAATCGACCTTAAATATTGAATATAATCATGTTAAACTGCCAAATTTAAAACAAAATTTCAATTTCAATATTAATGAAACTACAAGGCAAACTTATGATAAACATTTATGACATTAAACAAAAGACAAACTTTTTAATCAATTTTTTTTGTAATAGTATTTATAACCAAGATTTAATAATTAACTTTTACAACTGGACTAATAAAAAGTTTTGTGGACACCATGACTTATTTGGCACTTTTATTTTTTGTAAGTTACAAATTTTCAAAATATCAATTGCTAGACTTGCTGCAAACTCTATGTAGTATGTAAGGTTTCTATCATTTTAAGTTTAGTCATTTCACTAAAATGAAAATAGCATCGAGAGTGTGAGATGGTTAACCCCGAAGATCACCTTAACGAAACGAACATGCTAATGAATAAAAAGATCAAGACAACTAAAGTTCTATGTTCATGAGGAATGGGGGGGGGGGGGGAGTTAGGTTTAATGTGTCAAAAGGTTTAGTTTAGTTGCATTAACACACTAGATGTTTCGAACATGTTTTGGCCTATAGGTTATGACACTCTCATCATGACTTTCCAAGTAGGCATCTAGGTCCCACGGTTGATCCGGATTTATACGCAATGTCAGCCTAGACAGAAGCATAACTACCGGTGCTTTCACCATTCCAGTTAGTACATGCCTGATTTGTTTCAAATGTCAATACAAAAATGCTTACTTTAGTTGAATAATCTATTCTCGACTTAGTAGTAATTTGCAGGAAAAATAACCTAAAGTTTCGTGTCCAGTGTATAAAAACTAAATCTTAGGTTCTGAATATGAGAAATCCTAGACTACAGGGTTTAATATGTACATTTCTAAACCGTAGGGTTCAAAACTAAAAGTATCATAAGTTTGGCATATTTACTTAGTCTACCCTAAACTTTCATAAATTATAAAAATGGTCAAAAGTTTATTTAATTGCACATGTGACCATGATTATAATTCATGACACATATGTTTAGATAAACAAAAGTCCAGATCAGATTAGTATGTTGAAAACATTATCAAATTGTTCAATTGGTGGTTTCAACAAAAAAAAAAACCTTGATTTTTAATGGGTTAACGAGTAAAGTTGCAATTTTTATTCTTAAAACTATATGTTATTGTTCTAGAAACATCATGATAAGTTTATTCAATAGTTTAGAAACATTAGAAATCAAATCTATTGTTTTCATTTAGTTTCAGAATGAAATCCCCAAATTAAAGGATGAATGAACGTTTGATTTTTTTACGTAACCATTATGAATAGAAACGAACAATAGGGTTTTGAAGATAATGATAAAACAAACAATTCTCGTGAAGAAACTTACCTGAGAAAGTGTACAAAAGGTTGAGAAATTGTACCGTCAAACTGACATCCATTAATTTTGATTTTGTGAAAAAATTGAAAACTAGAAAACCTTTCAGGGCCCTTAATTCTATTAATCTTACGGTTATAATTAATTTATTTTCTATTCTTTTTATTTCTTATTTTTATTAACAAATTTCACATGTAAAATAGAGTTATTTCACAGTAAAGTATTTCGTATGCAAAATAGATGAACCTCGCCGTGTGTACATAAAAAAGAAAAACAATTTATTATTATCTAAACATATATAAAGGTAATAAGAAAATATATATAAACCGAAAACTAGATATGGGTCGTGGGGCGGGGCAGTTGGATACTAGTGTATTGCATTTGTCGGGTTTTCAATGTACTATTGTCACTTTTAGTGGCTCGATGGAAGGTCGACGTTTATGAACCATCAATTATAATTATTTTAAAAAGGAATTAAATATAAATAAATAGAATTAAAGTTATTACATGTGAATGTGCATGTGATGCAAGTTGTCAATTCTGATTGTTTGCCTCCTTTTGAAACAAAATATAAATTTTGTTAATCTTTGATGCTGTTTACCCGGAAAAGCACAACAAATATTTCCCACTTGTCTCAATCAACCGTTGGAGAGAAATACACAAATAAATGAGGAACATATAATCTTTCATCTGAACCAACAAATAATCAAATTTACCAACTTTAATATTATTTTCAAAATTTTATACTTGAGTATGAATATAAATAATTCTATTATATTTGTTTAGATATGAAGGGGTTGTTTGGTAGGATCTGGGTCATTAAGTGTTTGAATCAGTAAGTGTATTTTGGTTGGACCTTTGAATGGTTATGTAAAATAATTATTTTTCTCCAATTAACTATTTATTGCTAAAATGAAATGTATATGTTTTGTGAGAACCCTAAATGATGAATAGTTATCAAAGAAAAAAATAACAAATCATCCTAGAAATTCTAAATTACACATAAATGCTTAGAAATTAATAAAAACAAACTAAAATCCAAATACAAATTAATTATTTGACATTAGTTGAGTAGCTATCCCGTCACGCAAAGTAGTCATATGCTCAATACTTTGTGAACCCCATTCTATGTCGTGAACGGACTGACTATCACTTTCCTCATTTGTGAATCTGCAAATGGACTGACTATCAGTTTCCCCATCCAAACCCTCTTAACGATTAAGAGGTGCAAAAAATTACCTAACAACGCTTTAAATCTGGTCGATTCAGAGATAAATCTATTAAGTGTATATTAATAAACAAACACCGACTAAAGTGTATTGGATTATTAATTCTAGCTATGCATTTCCTACAAACTAGCAATTGCATTTGTCAAAAGACAATAAAAAACCATAGAGTGTGATCATAGAATACAACAACGTATTGTTGGGATTTTTGATTTCGTGATATACTAGATAGCTTTTGAAATAGGATATCCAATTCCTTTTTAGATTAAAATAGTTTCTGAGTATACGAAATCAATAATTGGATTGGAGAGAAAGTATTTTCTAAAGAATGAGCGTGGGACCTAAATATTATGTTACGCGAGTATATTAATCAATCCATCAACTTGTGAGTATACGAAATCAATAATTGAAGCCAAAATTGATCATCGATTCATGGATTTTTGCGACAATACGCATGAGGCTTTTATAAGCATGAGGATTTTACTGAAGACTAAAAATTGAACACGATGACTGACGACTCGCAGGAAAACAGTTAACAGATACTAACGGCGTTAGTGAGATTTAACGAAAAGACTATTAAGTAAAATAAGTTATAAAGATAAGACTGTTTTATTAAAAAAATTGATGAGATTATTGCCGCCAATATGCAATAGTTGAGATTATTTACATCCATTTTTTATTTTTTTATACCGGGATTCGTATTTTTCATAATAGATATATATATTTTACATTGTATTTTAAATGCAGAACAAAAATAATATAAATACATTAAAACATCTTAATTGTTTTTATTTATACCACAATTATTTTATTAATACCACGTACATTTATCCCAGCTTAATCAATTCAGTAATGTGACATTATGACCTTAAATTATTTCCATTTATACCATCTTAATTATTTTCATTTATAATCTCAACTACTTCCATCAACCAATAGACCAAAAAAAATAAAAAAATAAAAAAAAAATAAAAAAAAATTGAACGGCACCAATGTCATTCACATTCGGTACAATATTATTCTGATGTTTAATTGATGCTTTATGAACCCGTGTTAGCTATTCCCGATTTAGTAAATCTATATTAAAACACGAGTCCTTGAAATTGTTCTGTTTTTATAGTATACAACTTTTAAGTTGCATTGTGAGGACAAATGTCTAGTTTATTCTTATAATCTAAAAAACAACATGAAATATTACAATTTATACTTAAATTATAGTTTAACTTTTTTAACTAATTATAAAGTAAAAACCTATATATTGTGTATTTGTTCTTATAAAAAACATGCATTTGAAAAAAATTATAATAGGAGTATATGATGCGCTTGAAACGATCCGGTGCGTAACAAGAAACGAGCTCTGCTTGAAAACTTGGTTGGTAAAATCAACTTCCTTTATATTTTTACGTAATTTTTTTCGATTCTTTTGATGTCTTTACTTGTTTCTAGCTCCTTTCTAGCTCCTTGCTTTTTTTATTGTTATCATATTGTTCATCTAGCCGTTCAAAAGAAATCAAACTAATATTTGTTTAGAAATAAGTAGTTATTTTAAGACAAAATGACTGCTTTTTGAATGTAATGATGGCATACGAGAATGAAAGACAATGTATCTAGTGTTTGTGTTTGAGTTTGAGCGATTTGCATTATTACGTCCATAGATAAAATAATTGTAAAGATATTATATAATTTTTAATACGTATATAAATAATTGTAAAGCTATATATTATATAATCTATAATTTTTTAATACGTAGATGTAATTATTTATGTTGCCATGTGGCCCATGTTCGCTCAAAATCTATATGGCTATGTTTTATAAATACACATATACCTTTTAAAAACTAAAAAGTGTCTAGTTTTAAAATCATAATGGCAACTATCCGTTGGACAGATTAAATCATACTTTCTTAGAAAATGCTCTCACCCAAAAAAAAGGTTTGTGTGTTTGGAAAGTTCAAACAACGAGTATTTAGTACAAAGATTCTAAAATAATATTGAATATTAAAAAGTATTAAGGGGTGTATTTTATACATGTATATATTGTTGTAATTGAATATAAAGTATAGTTATTTATGACTTTATTTGTGTAAAATTAATTATGTATTAAATATTTCATATATCTTACTCATGGAGATTTGAATTTTTCAAAGTTAAATATCTATACTCAAGTGAAAATAATTCACTTAATTTGATCTTGTTGATCATTGGCACGTTATATTGGAAACAGAAAACATGTTAATTAAAACCCATAGTTGAGAAAAAATTCATCACTTTACTTGTGTGAAACTTGATATATTAATTATAATAGAAAATGTTTAAAAACAAATTAATATGAAATACAATTTTGATTTAAAAAAAAAAAGTCTTTAACCGGCATCTCCAATCCAAATGATTTGCCGTAATTTCGTTATCAAGAATAGAGGAGAGGAAGACCTAGTTAAGGTCTAGGGGTGACACATGTCATCTTCTAAATCAGTATATGAAGTGTAAACTTTTTGGATTTTTGTGTTTTTTATGTAGGAATTTTTTTATTTTTTTATGTACGTGTGTTACCCTTAAAAAAATTATATGCATGTGATATACCTGAAGAGATTTTCTAATTACACCCCTAATTAAGAATAAATATAAAAAAGTTAATGTTTTTGTTGAGGCTACTTTGTGTTTCTCTTGAGCTAATATTCATCGATCCGCTTACAAACTCAATTTAAATAGGGGGGGGTCGTCTCACGCTAATAAAGTTCTTTCTTGATTCCCTTCCCAGCTACTTTTTTTTCTTTATCGGGCACCTAAATCGGTTCTTGAGGAACTTGAAAGAATTCGATTTAGATTTTTGTGGGGGAGGCGATGATGAGAAACATAAAATTCATTGGGTGGCGCTGGAAAAGATTCTCCGTCCTATACATTGGGGGTTGGGCTTGACGTCGCTCGCTTGGTCAAATTTGTGCCTCTTGGTGAAGTGGTTCTGGCATTTTCTACGGGAGCCTGATAAACTTTGACGACGGGTCATTTTTGCTATTCATGGTAGCAGGCATGCATAGGCCTTGTTCCCTTGTAAACCTTCGATATCAGGTGTATGGAAGGTTGTTTCGAAATCCAGAGAGGACCTTTTGTGAATGAGTATCTAACATTTTTTATTTGTTTGAGGAAAGCAATGGAAGTTGGTGCTAGAAAGGAAGTAACGATGGGTTTTCTTCGTGAAATCTATCCGGTCTCTAGTGGTAGCAGGAGGTTCCTCTTCTAATGATCTGGGTTTTGACTTTTGAGTGGTGTCCGGTGGTCCCATCCAAAGTTAATATCCTCGCTTGGAGAGTCGTTATGGGTAGATTACCCACTAAAGATGCATTGGCGAATAGGAACATCCTGGTTTATAATATGAGGTGCGTGTTGTGAGGGAATGGTGATGAGTCGTCTGAACACTTGTTCACGGCTGTCGGCTTGCAGTTTTGCGGATTTTGTTTGGGTTATTGTGGCAGCTTGGTGCAAGATCGATCCTGTTTTCTTCTTCTCAGTTGGTGACATTTTCAAAGTTTATTCTCGTGAGCAATAACCACAATCGGAAGTCTTTGGCGGTAAACACGGTGTTTTTTTTACTACATGTTGGTGTATTTGGAAGGAACGAAATAACGTGATTTTCAAAGGCAAGTCCGCGTTGCTGCATTTCGTTATTAAGGAAATTAAGAGCTGGAGTTATCTTTGGTTTGTTAGTAAGTATAAAGAGAGGGTGATCTCCATGAGTGAGTGGAATGCTTTCAAAATGTAATTTCTCTTTTGTTTCTTCCCTGTATGTTTGTTTTGGGCTGTCTGGCGCCTTGCTGGGTTTATCCTGTTTTGAATAAATGTCGTTCCAAAAAAATATATATATATTACAAGAAGAAACAACTTATTGTTGTGCCAAAGATGACCACCAAACATAAAATTCACTTGAAGTTACTAAAAGAAAATGTATTTTACTATGCTTAAAAAAAAGTATACAAAGTCTCTCAAATCATGTTGAAGAGGTCTATTTCAGTGTCAACTTTCTCACTTATCTAGCTTCTCAAACTTAGGCATCTCCCTTGGTTTTAAAGTGAAAAAAAAATAAAAGAAAGCTTCTAAGGCACTTCATCATATTATATATTTATATATATAACAATTAGAATTAAGGAGCCTTAGACACAAAATACTGTACAACCTCTCATCCAATAGAAAAGAGACTACATATTTTATCTTCCAATAATATATTGACAGCAGGATTCGTCCTCTCTCTTGCTTTATACATCCATTCTCTCATTCTTTTAAATTCACCGAAGTCCATTCTCTTTTGTAGCCATGGTAGACGAACAAACAGCTTCTGATTGGAACATCGTGGACATGCTTTGACACGACCAATCGTCTGGATCGAAGAAGAATTGGAAGTCGTTTCGCGACAAGCTCCGCCTCAAATGCACCGGAAAAGCCTGGATCTCCTCCGTCCCGATCCCGGCCTCCGATGTTCCGATCGAAGGTAAATCCAATCGTATAATGACAAAACGTGGTTCCTGGAGGTATCCAACCGACGCCGACGCCGATGCCGATGCCGTTGGCGACTCCGACGGCAAGGCGAATCTGCAGCTAGGGCATATGCTGGAGAGGTAACGGAGCGCGAGGTTACTTCCGCTGGAAACCGATCCGGAAGATGGAGACGAAAGTAATCCGGAGGAAAAACTGGTTGCCGGAGAAGGAGATCAACAGATGTCGTTGATGGCAATGCTGAGTACCGACGGATCTAACTACGTTGAAGATGAGGAGGAACACATGGAGGAACGTCGTGAAGAAATAGTGGAAGAAGACGACGCCGGTGACGGCCAGATCTGCGGCGGTTGTACGGCGAAGTTTAAGGGCACAGCGTTAGGTCCCTGTGGGCATACGTTTTGCAAGCAGTGTATAAAGGAGCTATAGGTCTCGAAAGGTAACTGTCCTACTTGCAATAGTTTTATTTTGGAAATTCTTGATCTCTTTTAATTTTACTCTAATTTTACTCTCTTCATGTTCAATAATTCAATAATTCAATAATTCATCCATTTTATTTATTTTATTAACTCTTTTTTGGAAATATGAGCATGGTGTCTTTTTTGGAAATAACGTAGATCTTTACTTGCCCGACCCTATTCGTATTATTCGATTATCTTAAAACCCTAAAGACGGCATTGCAATTTAACGATTGCTCCCAAACTTCTTTTACATCCATCATCTTCATCGATTCATCTCTCATCAATCCCTTCAATCTCATCAATCATCTACTGCAATCGAAATTCAGACAGAATCGATCCATCGATTGTTTGACTATTTGTCTAGGAATAGGAATGCTTACAATTTTTGATGATGTTACATGCACTTTAAATAAAAACTACATAGGTTTTAAGCATAGTATTTATTAACTACATTAAAAAAAAACTATGCTTAAAACCTATTAATAATGGTAAATTAACGTGTTTTGTAAGCCCAACTATATACGTCTGCTTAGGTTTTAAAAAACTACTCCCTACATAGGTTTTTTAAAGGGAAAATCACCAAAATGACCAAGTTTGACCAAGAAAAATCCGAAATGACCAACCAAAAGTATACTAACTCAAATGACCCACCCAATAGAATCCAGCCATTTGTCATATTTCCACCTATCACAATCTGACATGTGTCCTCAATCTGACAAGTAGGCTAAAGGTGGAACCCACCGCCAACCAGTAATTGTTTGACACGTGGATTAAAACTCAGAATACTAGGCTTGGCACCAGCTTTGTAACCGAGCCTCCACAAAGCTGCCACGTGTCCTAGAAAAAAACTCCCCCCTTACCTCCTCCCAACTCCCCCTTACCTCCCCCTTACCTCCCCCTTACTCCCCCTTAGTGCTCCGGTAAAAAAGAGGGATCTCTGACCCCTAATATGGGACTCGTATATACATATAATGTCTGTATCTATATGTCATTATGTGCATGCATGAAAAAGATATGATTATATATGTAATTTATTATCAGTATGAGTGCTTTAGATTTAAAGTACGTGTGTGAGAGAGAGAGAAAGAGATGAATATATGCATATGCATGTAAAAGTGTGTGCGTATGTGTGAAATATCGCTGTCTAGTGATCTCATCTGTAATTATTCATAAACTGGAAAATGTGGAGAATGCCACCGCAGATTTTCATCACTGCCAAGTAATTTATTATCAGTATGAGTGCTTTAGATTTAAATTTACAAATTAATTAATAATAATTTAATATATCAAAAAAGAAAAGAAAAGGACATTCTCACACGACCTAAAATCTCATCTTACACTATCTTTAAATGGTCGTTTATCAACATATTTGATGGATCGAAAGTAAATTCCAGAGAGAAAATCACAGGTTTTGTTTTTAGACAAAAACTTCACAGAGGGAGGTAAGAAGCTATCAAACAAGATATTTTGATTGATCATAACTCTTTCAAATCCGACTAAAACATGAAATTGATCATACAGTTGTGCTCGAAATTGAAAGACGATTCAAACAAGATGTGGCTTGATACACTTCGGTGATGTTTTGAAAAATCGATTATGGACACGGAACGAGACCGTACACAAGCTATGATTTGCGATTTTGCTCCAGTGTTAGACTAAAATTGAATTTAAGACTAAGATTTGATTAGTATTGATGTACCGAACCTACTGCAATAAAAAATTAACACTCAAACAACTCAATTTGAGGTTTAATTTCAGATTCAAATGTAAATAGTTTGACTTCAAAAAGTCAAACATGATGAAATGAAACAATTTGAACCAGAATTTCGATCCAGATTCAGAAAGCAGTCGTATTCTTGCATGTAATCTTCTCTATTTTGACAACAATTTTATGATGATCGTTGTTATTGCATGCAAATATTTGGGTGTGAATATGGATTTCTAAATATGTGTTTGAATTTTTTTTTATTTACCAATTTGTACTCTAATTGTTTTATTCTATCTCGCTTGAATGTGTTTGAGTTTTAATGATTTATCGATTTGTAATCTAGCCTTAAATTAATTTAAACAACTTATATATAAATTGTTATATTTTATAAATAAAAACGAATGTTAAACCATAGTGGCCCGCTGCAACGCACGTATGCTTTATCACAAGAGTTTTTTACAATTTAACAGTTTCATCTTTTGTTTTGAGAAAGAAAACCCATGTGTATCTAAGAAATCGTCAATAATGACAAAACGATGATTGTATAAGCTTTTATCAGCTAACAGAGCCATTTAGTTTCATATGCACTTGGTTCGCGTCTATATCATTCAATTTTCTATGCAAGTACTATCAACAATGTTAAATGCATGGAGTAAGCTTTGTAACTCTTATAAACTTAAATCATTTTTATTTACATGAAGTGAGAACCAATTGAACATGTGAATAATTATAAAGAAAAATGTTTAGTCAATTTTTTTTAGAAACATATGAAATGAAATTTTAAAAGCTATTATAGTGTGTTAAGAACTTAATATAAAGACATAATATATATTGCAGAATGCCTTACTTCATGAACATAATTCAATTTTATGATGAGGTGGTGGTGGTGGTGTAAGTTGTGTATAGGTTTTGCTCCCGTGATTGCTGTGACTATTGACTTATGTTTGCTATTTACCCCCTCTTTGCTTATGTCCTTTTGCACTAAGGGTTGCATCTAAATAAAACCATCAATGAAGCACAACATTCAATTTGCGTTTGTAGTTTTGGTATTATTTTGATATTTTATTTATGCTTACACATATGTATTTGTATTTGTATGTTGCATTTATACATGACTGGAGTATCCTATTTTTTAAAATAAGAAGTTAGATTTTTGATCATCTTCATTTTGATTTTGTAAATGGTATATAGATCTAAGCATTCAAGGTGAATTTCTAATATAGTAGTTGTGGAAAGGAGATGCGCCTCAATTGTTACATTCTTCATAAAAAATGCATCCGATGGTATAAATATAAAATATCATATATGTAGCTTGATGGTTTATAAAGTTGACAAACGACAACAACTTTTTTTAAGAAGTTACAAACGTGGACTACTTTTTTTACGAAGTGACCCGCCGCAACGCGCGGGCAGGTGAACTTCTTGTTTATAACATTATATTATTATAGATATTATTTAAATAGGTGAATAGTACTTAATTTTGATTGGGTTAAGTGGCTTAGTTGGCTAGATATCACATGATATCTTTAGTTTTTTTAAGTGTTTTCTTCGTAGATAGACATTTGTAACATATATGTGACGTACTAGATAAAGTCGTGTAATATAATATTTAGGTCTTAGATTCGGCACTTTGAGAATTTGGCTTCTACATCTTTTTTCTTCGACAATATTTATTTTTTTTTCATTTCTTTTAGGTTTCCTTGGATTAATTTCACACCGTTGCATTTACGTATAATTTTTTTTCATTTTCTCTATATATATAAATTTTCTTTTTTACATTTCACTCTAACAATACAAATGTTTTACGTATCCACATTATGCAACGCGTGGACAACAAAGTCTAGTTACATAACAAAATATGTAATTGGAAGGAACCAAATAAAGTCAACCACTCAATTTCAAAAATCGATATCTCATTCATCATATCTTAGATTTTGGACACGATTTAGTTCGTTACGAACGTGCTCACATAGTGAACCTGAATCCAAACTCAATAATTATGTTAACCATAGTAACGTATAATTATGTGTGTCCAAAGTTAGTGAATCACTAAAGTTTTCCATTCAAAGACTTGGGAGGTCTTGGGTTCAAGTCCCACATGTGATAAGAAGATAGAGATTTAAGGTTGGGCCAGAGAGTTTTCTCACCTATGGGGGTTTCCTTATGATGGTTGTTTCCTATTACTATACTCGAATAATGAAGATGATCGGATGGGTCAGTAACCCGTCAATGCTCCAATTTGCTGTTAAAAAAATGTATACCTATTACTTATATCATTTTTAACAAAATACTGCCCAAAGTTAGTTTATCTTTAGACTCACAGAAAATACAAAAATATTTAGAAAAAAAGCTAAGAGTAGATAACAAATAAATAAGTATAAAACAAATATAAAATTACATGAAAAGTAAAATAACGAAATAACAAGTATAAAATCAAATGTAATATTCTTTATATTAAATTTAAATATTAAAGGTGTTTAAATAATGTTAAATATTAAATAACAAATATAAAAATAAAATATATATTGAAAGAAAAGAATCAAAGATATTGTTAGCGACTACAGATATGTGTCTACCTTTTCATCTTTTCAAACATATCGCGGTTTTATCCAAGTTCCATGTTCTTCATCATCTCATCGATCTTAAGATCACCATAGGTCTCAGATTCCCCCAGTTGCCCAAATTATCTCAACCCGCTCTGACCCATAAAAAGAAATGGAGTCATTCATAACGACTCAATATTTTTATAAGAATATCCATTCTAACCTGTTTTTCTGATTACGTGTTAGGATTGATGGCTCTACTCATGACACCCATAATTATAGTACTACATTACATTTTTAATTTTAGAAGTACATTTTTTTTCCTTCAAACTAATTTGAATATGTTTAGTTCATAATGCAAATAAGTTGGAATTGTTTCGGGAGATAGTTGACCGGGAAGCTAGCACAATATTTGGTACATGCACTTGATGGGTTCATCTTATAATGTTTGGGAAGTAATTTCTAAGAAAGAATGAGAGAAAAAAGAAACACATGAAGGTTGTCGGGGGTCAAATCATAATCTAAAATATTGTAAAATGATTTCTCTAACTAAATAATTTCTTTTATCAATATCGTGGCATTTATCATATAGCATACATTATATTACATGTAACATGTTATATGTTGTTTGGGCGTATAATGCTTTTGTCTTGTATGATGGAGGACAATCCAAACAAATGACTTTAGCATGGTCATCATTTTGTTGTTTTAGACCTTTGTATTTTAGTTATTTTGTATATAATAACAACAAGAAGAAAAATTCATTTCGGTCCACATCATTTGTTACACTTGGGAGAACCGTGATTTGATTTTATCTTATATTGGGTATGGGTATGTGTTGTCATTTCTTGTTAGATTAAAGTTGTTTAGATTTTAGGGTATACATAATTGACTTCATTTTTCAAACTATTGATTGTACATACATGTTTGTGAATGGCTTTTTGTGCCCATTTTCACTCCTCAAACAATAATAGCAACATTTCATTTCAATCATGCAAAGGTCCATGTCTTGCCTACATATGAGTTTCATGTGTTGTCACATCCATATGTTTGTTTCTAGCTAGCTACCATGTGTACATTTCATTTATTAAAGACTTAAAGTATCAATTAAAGTTGTGTGGTTTTTATTAAACTATAGTTATATAAGAAGTTTTTCTTTGCAAAATTAATTTGAATTAGTATAATTAATATCATATTAAAAGTGAAGTAGTAAGACATAGGTTTTGTTTTAATAGGTTACATATATAAAATAATAAGAGGATGGAAGGGGTTCAATGTATCTAATGCAAAGAGTTAATTAACCTATATAACATTACAAAACTTTTGCATGCATAAAATTGTTGTACATTACAACTCTCTATTGCATTCTATTTTTTTGTGGTTGGGATGAGTTACCAATAAGCCTCTCTCTCTTCTTGACATGACAGAAAACGTGTAAACACAGAGACCTACCTCCCCACCATCTCCTACCTCACTTCACGCCATACCCCATACCCGAAGGGCAACCCTACTTGATCTCCTTGATTGCAACTTCAGAAGTGGATTCTTCTGTTGAGTTCGTCTTCTACATCCTTTTTAGGTTTATTGCTTCCACAGGTAATTTGATTCTTCTACATTTACTCGAGTTCTTCGTGTTCAATTTTAAGATCTAAAGCCTTCAATTTCTATGATATTTTTAGAGTATTGATTTCTCAGTTTTAACTTCCTGCTCACGAACCCAGTTTTTCGTTTTTTAGGGTTTCGAAATTGGAGAAGGGGATGTGTGGGAAATCCGTAAACAACGTTGCATCTATTCCGTTGGGGTTTTTGGTTTCTAAATTTCTACACTTACCAGCCTTTCAACAATTGATCTTTGGGGCTTTTTTTGTTCCTCTAGACACCGTCCGATCGTCAAGAAGCCATCTCCACAGAACCCCTTGCACCTTTTTCGTTATTTATTGCATGTTCTTTTGGTGATGAATTTGATGGGCGAAAGGAAGACGACGTCGGTGAAATTACCATCGGCTATTCTCTTCATCTCTGTTCCCGATTGTGGCAACTATCAGCTAAAGGTATGCTTGCCTTTCAATCTAGGTTAGGCTTTCTGTTTTTTTTGTCCGAAAAAGTGAAAAACAATGATAATTGGCTTTCAAGCCCTAATACGTTTGGTTTATTGAGTGATTTACTTGGTTTATTTTCATGGATTTACGTTCTCAATGTTTCAATTTGGTTAATTTGCTAAATTGTTTGATTTGTATGCACCTTTAATTTCACTGATGAATGCATCGTTATTCACTGTGTTTCTTTTGAGTGTTTTAATAGAAATATTAGTTTCCTTTATATACAAAAGTGTTTGTTTTGAATGTTTTACGAGGGTGTGGTTTAACATATTTGTATTTGGTTTCAAAAATTGAGCCACTTATAAGAATAGTGTATTGAGCTGAGAGTTGTTGATGATCTTTTGAATTTTATTTTTTTTTCTTTAATCTTTTGTTATTTACTTCTTTAAGAGTTGTGGGTTATTTGTTGATTTGCTTATGGAAATTGGAATAATTCCTATGTTGCAACCTGATGTGGGTATTTCTAGGAATATTTATTTTTTGGCTTTAGATTATGATTTTCTGTTGTTAGGTTTTTTTCCGATCGAAGGTAAACATATGGCTACCAAAACGCTATGTGTTTTAGTTGTGATTCACCTTTGTTGCCTTTTAATTGTTATATTTGATTTTCAATTTCTGCTATTTTACCTGCTTATGGGGTTTTTCTTGGTCGCGTGTCTCAATTTGGGGAAATTCTTTTCGATCTAATTCTCTTTGCCAGAGTCTTGGTAAAATAGTTCTGATTTAAGGTCTATGTGTAAGTAATTCTTGAGTTTCAGTATAAAAATGTTAACAAATAAACATTTAGTTTTTGTTGTTCTCTTAGAGTTGGTTGGCCCAATAGTTTTAGTTGTAGTTATATTATTCTAATTGTCATAGATATAGTTGATTTCATATGTTAATTTAATTTTGCTACCAAAACAGGTCGAAAGAAATTCTGCGCAACGATTGCAACGATTATGAGGTAGATTTCATTTGTCCATCGTTTATAATAATAATAACAGGTTAAATATTTTAGATTGCATACTGTTTTTATACAGTTGCAGGTCATGGAATCTTTGTTGCGTTCATGGTATTTGCAATGGCAGGTATGCAAACATTTTTGTTAGTTTAAACTTTAGTCTATCTCTTAAATTTGCCCAATCTAAGTCATATAATTCCGGGAGACATTTGGACATTTGCAATGCAGGTAATGCAAACCATTCTCCTTCCTACTTTGTTTTGTAGAATTCAAGGAAAAGATAAGAACTAAAAAATTTTGATAAGGAAACAACAAAGCCACCATTCTTTTTATATTGTATACATGACAACTGATATAAACTACAACATTCTTTTTTACTTCCTGCTCTCTGATTAAAATGATTCACACCACATTTCTCAATCTCAAATCAGAAGATAAAATGGTAAATATTGTCTAAATAAATGTATTATCTAAAAGGGGACGGACATATACACTTTGGTCGGGTCAGTGGTTTATAGATTAAAGTAACAATCTTAGATGTTTATATAGTTGTTTTAACAACAAAGTTAGTGAAAGACATTCAATTTGACACAGGCAAACTCACATTTTTGGGTAACTTTCCTAATTTTTGCAATTTAGTTGCAAAGGTAACTTTCCTAATTCATTATGTAATTTTAACTCTCTATTGGTAATTCAGATGTGGTTCAAGAGTTGAGGGCACATTTTAGGCTTAGATTCATGTTGTTTTGGTTTTCAGAATACACATTAATATTGCTTTATAGTGATCAAAACTATAAACACACATACTCTAAAATGGCTCTTAAGTATTGTTATTTCGTTTCACTAAATTACATATAAGCAATTTGGGTATGGTTTGAGTTGAAGAACAAAATATACAATTTCTTATATTCATCGCATTTTGGTTATCAAAGTATATGTTTGTGCCTTCACCTATGTAGAAAATGTATATGAGTTGAGTTTTATTGTCTCACTTGGATCTTAAAGTATATATTTGTGCCTTCGCCTATGTATAAAATGTATATGAGCTGAGTTTTATTGTCTCATTTGGATCCTTTAAACGCAGGGGCAGGTGGGTCAACTGCATCGGGAAACATCGAGGGCAGCGACAAGAAGATTAAGCTTAAGACGAAGCTAAAAAAGGAGCCATGATCGGCAATTATTTGGCATAGGATACGACCTATTGGGAAGCCCTTTTAAAAATGCTTACCTATAAACGCGTGTTAGCAACTCTTTTGTAGAAAATGGTAACCCCAATAGGTTGAATAGACTTTGCTATCTATTTTGGTATGTGTACGTAGGGTGGTGTCGTGTAGTAAAGGCTTAGCTTTATGATTGTTGTTGTCGTGTAGTAAAGGCTTAGGTTTATGTATGGGTTGGTTTTTTGGAATGTTTGTATGAATGAAACGGTAAGTTATAGCCTTTTGTGGTTGTTCAATGTTGCATCCGTGTTCAGTTGCCGAATGCAACGCACAATGCTTCCAATCGAGGTAACCCTTGGTCATTCCGGCCGCAACGCGCCAATTGAAAAGCTTGTAA
>JBCNJP010011212.1:0-17688 GCA_039602395.1 Deinandra increscens subsp. villosa
GTCATTTCTGTTTTTCTGCATTTAATTTTGTTATTCTGCTTCTACTCCTTCTGTAGTGTAATAGTATTGTTCTGGTTTAATAAAAATAATATTGTTATTGTTTCTGTTTACAAATTCGCATTTAATTTCCAGTAGCGTGGCACACAAGTTTTATCAAACGTGTAAGTGTTTTTCAAAGTGTCACGCTAAGAGTTTATTTTGTTAAATGAATGAGATGGGTTAGGCATGGGTCACCAAGTATGAAATTGCATGATAGTGTTAGTTGCATTATCATATTATGATACTTGTATGGAGTATGTAGATGTTTACTGTTCGGTTAAAGGTTATGTGTTATAGTACATTTTTAACTCTGGTTAATGTTTTTGAAAGTTTATATTACGTAGACTCAACGGGGAAAGCTAATTGTTTTAGTACGTGTTCTAGGTGAGTTTATGTAGGTTTAACTTGATAGTCTGGTTGATTATTCTGACATGGTATTTAGATAGCGAATACAACCATGTGAAGAAACTGAAATCATCTATAAAGGTGATAAAGTAACAATAAACAAAATGAAAAGTGGTTGGGGATCATCCCAAAATGTCACCATAAATTATGTTTAAAAGTATATCACCGGGTGTTAAAAGATGAACACAAATGCAGCCTAGTAGATTTTGAGATGTTACATGCATTACAATTATTTTGTAATTGTAATGCATGGCCAAGATGAGCATACCAAAATGGGTGATTGATGCTGTGGCAGATAAAGAATGTTAATCCTTCGCTGATCATCACTGTGATCAGACATCTTCATGCGTTCCTTCATCCTTGGAAGCATGATTGAAAATTCTGGAATGAAACTGTGAATGCTTGCGTACGTATGAAATCAGAGAGAAAATAGGAAACTGATTTTCTATTCCAACGTGATAAAAAGTTTTACAAATCCAGCCCCCCTATTTATATGACACTAACTTAACGGAAACTACTAACACCGTTAGTAGTTAACCAACTAACTGCTACAACTACCAACGGTTCTAACAGAAACCGTTAATCCAACTAACTAGACATTGTCTGGACTTTTATTCTAACGGGTTGGGTTCCCGTTTACATACAACCCAATGACTTGGCCTCCGGCCCATAGATAATATGTTCGACCCATTATACTAATAACATAAATAATAAAAATACTAACGATTTACCAACAATACACCCCCTAAATCGTTTGTCTTCACTGCTGCGTTTCTTCATGTTTCAGGTTCAAGGAGGATGTAATCCTCGTCTCCAAACTGATCAGCTGCTGCCCCATCTTCCTCACGTTCACTTTCATCATCTTTTGCTTTACCATGCACGCCACTAGGTTCCCCAATTGGTCCACAACCTGCTGGAAACTCGCGGACTGCACTAACACATCTTTTCTTCCACTTTGGGACTTCATGACCACTTTCTTCTTCAATCTTTTCTTTGGCAACACGTTCTTTGATCCTCCGTTCTTCCTCCTTGCACCTCCTTATGTCATCTTTATCCTTCTCGGTATAATGGATCTTGTTCTTTGCTTCATGGTAGTAGAATTCGAGCAAATCCAAATACTTCACATATGCCAAACGTATCTCGTTTCCTTTACCAAAGCCATAACCCATATCTCTACCAACTTTGTTCCATGCTTTATCTTGGCATACCATCTCGTACCCTCCTTCTCTTTGTACCGCCAAGTAAAGATTAAGGATATCTATCCTACTCCCATCCGATAAAGTTGGTGGAAAAGACTTGTTCCTTAGGATTCTAAGGTAATCTTTAACGAACCATTCCACCAAATTTTCAAACTCCATATGAAAAGCAAACTTGTGTTTCATGAATAAATCATGAACCTTCAAAAGTTCTATGAAATTGATACAACTATTCACATTCTGATCATTAATTAAAACAATAGACTCACCGGTCAATGTAGTGGGCTCGTAGTTGATCCTATTCCATATGTCTTGTCTTTGCAAATCATGTATCATGTGTGGTTCCCTTTCAATTAGTGATAGATATTCTTGAATCGCTTGCTTCTCCTTAACAAAGAAGTCACCACGTTCTCCTTGTATCACACCCGAATCTACATCATTTTCATCACCCCCTTCAACGATGATGTTAAGAGTCTCATCTTCATGTTCTTGTTCACGCCCATCATACCAACCATGTAGATAAGCCTCGAGTGCATCCCTCTCTCGTTCATATTCCATCTTTTCGGTTAACCTTTCGAAATACCTCTCTAAATAGGCTTCTTCGACATCCACCAAGGCACCCATGTTGATGGGTTCTTCATACTTCATCTTTCTTTTAATTATTCTTTCGATGTAACAACGTTCTCCATCGAATACAACCTCCAAACCTTGATGTGTTAATTGATCCAAACTAAGGGAATTCTTTGTGTGTTTGGGTACATAATACACACATTGAATCGTGCGAATCGAGTTTTCCACGATCATCTTTATCTCACCGATTCCATGTATAAACATGAAATCGTTTTCCCCTTCGATTGTATCCACTCCGAAAGTGCTTTTAAATCTGCTAAACATCGCTTTGTTTCCACACATGTGATGTTTCAAACGAGTATCTACGTACCACATCTCATTCCAAGGACCCCCATCGGTCCCATGTACCAAAAACTCCACTTCTTTGACAGATTTTGGTATATCTAAAAACTTACATGGACAAACTAGCGCGCAATGCCCGACGTCATCACACACGTAACAAGTAGCCACTCCCTTCTGAGTTTTCTGACTTCTCCTTGACCGTGCACCCTTCTTTCTTGAACCCCTTGCCCGTCTGGCCTTGGTTCCACTCTGCCCCTCATCCACCATTACCGACTTGCCCTTATCTGCAACCCTATTTTGCAGATTCAATCTCGAAAGACCCACTGTCACCCCCTTGCCTCTTGCATCGGTCTGGTCAACATGGTTACTGCCCTTCGAATCAACCTTCACGCGAGGAATCACTCCCCCTTTCACTGCAATCGATGATGATGATGGAGACTGGTCTGTCCCTTCGCTAAGAACAGCCCCTGGACGCCAAAACATTGCCCTGTCTGCCCTCCCTGGATCGCCCCTTGCTCTGATGCCACTGTTAATCCTTCGCTGATCATCACTATGATCAGGCATCTTCATGCGTTCCTTCATCCTTGGAAGCATGATTGAAAATTCTGGAATGAAACTGTGAATGCTTGCGTACGTATGAAATCAGAGAGAGAATAGGAAACTGATTTTCTATTCCAACGTGATAAAAAGGTTTACAAATCCAGCCCCCCTATTTATATGACACTAACTTAACGGAAACTACTAACACCGTTAGTAGTTAACCAACTAACTGCTACAACTACCAACGGTTCTAACAGAAACCGTTAATCCAACTAACTAAACATTGTCTGGACTTTTATTCTAACGGGTTGGGTTCCCGTTTACATACAACCCAATGACTTGGCCTCCGGCCCATAGATAATATGTTCGACCCATTATACTAATAACATAAATAATAAAAAGACTAACGATTTACCAACAAAGAATAGAGTTGATGTGGTCTAGGACATATATGGTGGTAAGTGATATACTCATAATTAAAATGTTATGTTCAAATTATATAAAATAAAGTTTATAATAAATTTCTTCTAGAAAATTCTAGCCTCAGTTGTTAAAAAAATCGTATACCTACGCAGTGCCATTTAAGATATCTCATTTTAAACAATTATAGAATGTAAATGAACTAAGAATAAATTTATTATAACAGATAGATTTCCCAATGATGTTAGATGCTTCCATGTTCCATCTAAAACCACTTGAGTAATTTCTATAAACAACCTTTAAAAATATAAAAGTGCCCACTCTAAATCGAAAGTACTTGCTATATACGAATGAACATGGGATTAATTCATGGGCTTAATTCATTAATTGACAAAAGTTTGACTAGAAAAAAAATTCAATTTCCATATATAGTTGAAAAAGATGGAAATCCCAATGTGGGGTGGCATTGCATTTAGCAATCTGAAGAGATTCCTCAGTGCATCAATCTTAAAAACAGGAAAGGACAACTGAGGATAGGTGTTGACTGGTCAAACTTTGATTGTGCAGATAGTATCTGACTTCTCTGGCAGAGTGTACTGCATACTTTTACAACAATTTTTTAATAATAAATTTTATTTTACACAAACTACTCTTTAAGAGTTAAAGAATTTTAAATCTTTGATGGTCATCTATGTGAATAGCTATAGAGATTTGGGCTTTGATTGCTGCATGGTGCAAGTTGCCAAATTTGTTCTGTTTCTCTGTTGCGGATTTAAGCCAAGTGCATGCGAACATCAACTGTGACAAGGGCAAGGCGATGGTTATTTAAGTTATTATTCACACGGCATGTTGGGCTATTTGACGGGCTAGAAATGACGTGATTTTTAACAAAAAGAAAATGGTGGCTCAAAAACTCTTCCTCGACATCAAATCCTCATGTTTCCTTTAGGTTTCCAATAGATGTAGGAAGGGTAGTGATGTTTGGGGTGATTGGTGTAACTTAAATATCCAAATGTAAGTTTCGTTGTTCCCTTTTTTGCCCGCTCTTAGCGTCTTGCTAGTTGTCGGGCTGTGTTTAATGAAAGCGTCGTTCAAAAAAAAATCTGTGTGATGAACAAACAAGATTATTGTTATTTAAACGTAGTTATACTAAACATTTGCATTGTTAAATTGTAATATATGAAAAAGGAAAATATAAAAATAATGTGTAATGACGTTAAAATTAGAAGTTAAACAGTCAAAGTATCAAATCTAGGACATAAAGATTATGTTAAACGACTTTAGTTATTTCACCATCAACATAGTGCTAAATGTATTGTGTTTTAATCCAAAAACAAAAATCAAACACGTGTAATGGACGATTTGCTCATCTTTTTAGTTTATACAGCTAACACACCATTGTCAATGCGTGTCCGCGTTTTAGATCCAAAATAATCTAAAGCCTGATTTCGATCGTTTTCCCAAATCGCATGATTTTAACCAAGGTTGTAGAATTCGCTCGACGGTCGACCGAGGTTAAGGGATTAACCAGATTAATCGGGGATTAATTGGAGAACCTAAATTATTATTAGAAAAATAAAGGATTATATATAAAGCTTTATATATTACCAATATGACAATATCCTAATATAATTTATAAAGTAAACAATCTTTAAAAAAGAAAGACATAACCTACTACTTAAATAAACATTTAAGTCATAAACTACAGTAGTATATAGAAGTCCAATACGTTTAATAATCTAAAAAAACACATTTTCATAAATTTAAATCTTCATTTTCTTTAATCTTCTCCGAGTGCTTCTAATATTTGAACTCTATCCACTCATATTCATCTTCTTCAAACACTTCCACCTCATTCTAGGACTCGAAATCTTCATCACAAAGTTCTTTCAAGGGTACTTGATTATTATCAATCCCAAAAACTGTGACAACCAGCAAAAATTCCAAGGTCAGCCTAAATCTTTGACTATTTAATTAACAGGAGATCAATACATTTATCTACTTATTTGTACATTAGATTTAATAACTTACATATGTTAGATATCATTATGCATAATAACCTCGGTCACACGTCAAGTATTGGAAAACAAACCCGTTAAAAACAATGAATTTATATTTATGATAAGTGGAACTTCAATAACAAAAATATAAAAAGACTTTTATATTTTCTATACAAATAAAATGCATTTTCTCAAAATATGTCAATCATCAATTATTATTTCACATATATTCATTTCGATGTCTAGTTTAAATAAACCAAGAATGTTTACGTCCAAAATTAATAAACCTTATTATTTATTTAACTATATCACGTTTAAACATTTAATACGAACTTGTATGTTATTTAAATAAATACATATGTAAAAATTATATATTTTTATAACCAAACTACTCGATGATATCATCACTTGCTAGTATTTATCAAACCCGTTTATTTTTATCAAAACCCGACGCTTAAAAGTTTAACTAAAACCCGAGCCTCTCGCGTCACCTTTGCATGAAAATAATACGCGTTATCAACCACTAGCCACCACCTTGTCACCCGACCGACCCAAACCCACTAAACCAATCCTTAGACCGGCCGACCCCCTCCCCGGTGGTTCGCATCCAAACACCCAAACACCCACACACTTAGTCATTTTTCCCTTAACCGTATTCTCCTAACACTTCCTATCTTCTACCATACACCACTTAACCTCAAGTATTTACTACTTAACAATTTTTAAGACAGTTAGAAATTATACCGCGTATTAAACACCGGCTTAAACCGCACATTTTTGACAATTATTTGTTATTAATGAAAAATGCCAAATCTTTTGAAATAAAATTCCTAATATTTTTAACTTAATATTATCATCAAAATAAAACTTTGCAGTGAAATATATATATATATAGTATATATATGTGAGTGTATATATATACACACACACACTAGTTTTTTATCCTTGTGTGTTACACGACTGAATTTTAAATAAAAACTATAAATACAATCATAATCTTTGAAAATTATGTATTTTTATAACTATGTAAAAATTTCTCAGTAATTATAGGTGGATCATAGGTTTTACGACAATGGGCATTTAGGCGGTGAGTTTCCTCTGGATTGGTTTTGCAACACAGAGGGTCTTGGTTACTCCCACGGACTACGGTCGTAACGTGATGTGTGTAACATCGTTTGCCATGATGAGACCCACGGAAAACCGAATGCTTGAAGTTAAAAAAAAATCTAATAACGGAAAATAAGGATTTTGTTTATTATATTAAAATGAAATAATTGGTGACTTTGAATTTAAACTTAATTAAAGTAAAAAAATATAAAATTAAATAGAATGAAATACTTTATATTACATGTTAATATTTAATTAAAATATTATTATGAATAAAGTATTATAAGCATTATATATATTAAAGTATTAAAGTGTATATGCAATAAAATATATTATTTTAATAAAATATAATAGATATGCAATAACATATTAATCTCAATATTATAATTTAGTATTTGGATAATTACTAACCTTAATATAAAAAAAATATATTTGAATAATTATTTATTGGATAATTACTTATTAAAAGTTTAAATTAAATACACCCTAATATGGAAATTTATTATTTTGGATGATTTTCTATTAAAAATTTTGACGTAATTCAAAATTTTGTGGTGATGGCAAATGTCTCTTTTTACTAATTAAAGTACGATAAAACTTTTTGTTTATTATATAGTATAAATATAGATATATATATAGTGAGGTTATTATGAGAAATTTAGTTTAGGTAAGAAGGATAAGAATGAATCATAGCCATTAGATCTATGGCCCAAAGGTTTATTGTCTAGAATTAGAGAGAAAAGCAAAATATAGAAGACTATTTTTACTTTTTATCAAGTTCCCCCCATTTTTTAAACATTCATAACTCTTAGATACGACATTATTTTTTTTAATAAAAGTTACACAAAAAAATAGTGTTTTTTATCTTTAAAACACGTGCATTGTTGTTATATTAAAATAAAGAAAAAAATTTACTCTTTTGATTGTACTAAAATGTTCAGATCATTGTGTCATAGTGTGTCAAAAAGTTCAGATCATTGTGTCATATTGTGTAGAAAATGTTCAGATCATTTTGTCATATTGTGTCAAATGTTCAGATCATTGTGTCAAAAATTGAAAGAGTAATATTATTTTTAATTTTATATATAGCAACACTATAAGCATTTTAAAGATAAAAAATGCTCGTTTTTATAGTGTATTATTTTTTTAAAAGTAATATCGTACGTGAAAGTTATGAATGTTTAATAAAAGGGTTATTGGCTTGTATTAATCCCAACTATCACATATTGGACGATAACACTCCCAACTTCACTTCTTCTATCTACCACTACGAACTATCAACATATTTTCCTCCAGCACTTCCCCCCATTAAATTTACTTAACCCCGTTAAGTAAATTTGTAGATACGTGGCCTTTTTTTTATTTATTTCATTTAAAAATTATGCCACGTCGGTTGCCACGTAAGAAATTAATTAACGAGGTTAAGTAAATTCAATGGGGGGAGTGCTAGAGGAAAATATGATGATAGTTCGTGGTGGCAGATGGAAGGAGTGAAGTTGGGAGTGTTATCGGCCAATACGTGATAGTTGGGATTAATACAAGCCAATAACCCTTAAAAAATGGGGGAACTTAATTAAAAGTTAACAAAGATGGCTAAAACCAAATTGTCCCTCTTTTTTTATTAGATCAACATTTATATCGATATATTATCGCCGTAGAATTAAATCAAATGAAATATATATATACCATTAGGGTAGGGTTCCATGGGAAACTCTGCCTTTTTTGGAAAACTTAGAAAACCCTCTTTTAACCATTGATTTAAAAATTAATGGTTGAGATTATATGAGGGCAAAATTGTAAAATGTTGTCATTTAATGAAGGGAATAATAGACATGCCAAAATTTTATTAATAAATGTTTAAATCAAATTTATCTCTCCTATCTCATCTAACCTAAAATCTCTCTCTCTCTCCCCCCTCTCTCTCTTTCTCTCTCTTTCATTTAATTTCAAATTTTCAGACCAAAATTTAGAAAGAAAAACAAAACAAACAAAACGATTTTTACAAAAGAAAAAAAATCGTTGATAAGCAACATGAAACATGTATCAATTTGTTACACCTATGTAACATGAAACCTATTTTTACCAGCGTAATGAATGTTACATAGTTGTAACAATAACTTCATGTTATTTTTTCCAAGAAATAAAGATGTAATATAGTAAACTGATAAGAGCAACATGAAATATGTACCAATTTGTTACACCTATGTAACATCTTTACAAGAAATAAAGAAACATATTTTTACCAGCGTAGCGATTGTTATATAGTTGTAACAATAACTTCATGTAATATAGTAAACTGATAAGAGCAACATGAAACATGTACCAATTTGTTACACCTATATAACATCTTTACAAGAAATAAAGATGTAATATAGTAAACTAATCAACGTATACAAATTTTGTTACAACTGTGTAATATATTTTTTACACATGTGTAATCTATTAATATATCACACCTACTTTATTACATCCATGACTCGGTAAAATCGACAACTTTGTTACACGTATGTAACATAGTCTACTGATTACATACAATGTAACGGAAGAACACACACATACAATCAACGTATACCAAATAGTTACACCCTTGTAATTGTTGTTCTTCAATGTGAATCTTGATCGTCGTCACCCACAAAACCCTCGCCGGTGGAACCAGATTTTCTGACAACAGTAGAGCCGTCACCACCATCACCCTCGCCGGCGAAAGTTGAACTTTTTTCGTGTCATCACCGCCATATTTGACTAGTATTGCAGAAGAATCTTCTTGAATCTCAGAACCAGAACTCGAGGACGAGGGATTGAACAGAAACCCTCGACGTCGGAAATTGATTCGTGCTCTTGATTAGAATCAGATCGATTAGACACCATACTTTCGCAATCTTGATTTGTTTCTTTCTTGAATTTGGTTTTGCATGTCAATGGCGATGGTGTCACGGAAAGATGAACGAGATTGGAGATAAAATATATGAGGAAGAAAACGTGGGATTAGGGTTATGTGTACTTGGAAAACTCTTTGGATGTGATTGATGTACTGGAAGAAATCCATACAATTCCTTAAATTAGTTGATTGAAATTATAATTGGAGAATACTTTACTAAAATAGACTTATGGAAAATACCATATTACCCTTTAATTACAAGAAAAATAAAAAATTAGATGAAATGTTGTGATTGGTGGAAATGGGTTTTCCAAGTTTTCTAAAATATAATGGGTTTTCCAATGATCCTTATTCTATACCATTAACTATATATCTACATTATTATTTCATCCGTAACGCAAATCAAATTATTAATATTTATTTGAATAATAAATATTATATCCAAACCTTTATTAATATTTAATTTAAAAGATAAGTATTATCTCCAAACCCTTATTAATATTTATTTTACATAAGTATTTCCTCTCAACATTATCATTATCACTTGAAGCGAATGAAATAAGTAAATATATATTTACAATATATATTTCCAAATATATTGTTTCACGACGCGAGTCATCTATTAATATTTATTTTTAAAATAAATATTATTCAACAATGTATATTTCCAACAATACTAAACGGGGTATCACAAATCAAGACTTGACCAAATTATTGAGTAAATTAAACACTTACTCAATACTACCAACCTTAAAAGTCTTATATATATATATATATATATATATATATATATATATATATATATATATATATATATATATATATATATATATATATATAGGGTTAGTTTCAAATGAGAACTCTTTGTTTTGAGAACTTTTGAGAACTAAATCTCAACCACACATTTCAGGGGGGACCACTACAATTCATGGGAGGGGGATACATGTAAATAAACTTGTGGCTCAAATTAGTTCTTTTTAGTTCTCAAAATAAATTGGTTCTCAAATGATCCTCTCCCTATATATATATATATATATATATATATATATATATATATATATATATATATATATATATATATTAAGGATCTTATGAAAACAACTTTTATTGCGAAAACACGAAAACAAATATTAAAACCTCCATAACTTTTTCATACGTTAATATATTTTTTTAAATTGCCCCAAAATCCTTAAAGTTATGTAATCTTTAGTTCTGAAAAAAATTTAAAAAAAAATCAAGATTTTTGTTTTTTTATTATTGCACATGTGCAATAATATTTATTATTATTATTATTGCACATGTGCAATAATATTAAAACCTCTATAACTTTTTCATACGTTATAATCTTTTATAAAAATTGCACCATAAATCTTATAATTCCGTTATCTTTAGTTCTGGAGAAAATAAAAAAATCAACGTTTTTTTTATTTTTTATTATTTCACATGTGGAATACAAAAATATTATTGCACATGTGCAATAATATTGAAACCACTATACATTTTTATACGTTAATATTTTTGATAAAAAGTTACACCATAAATCTTATAATTTTGGAAAAAGTAAAAAATTAATGTTTTTTTAATATTGCACATGTGACATGTGTAATATACTTAATACTTATTATTGCACATGTGCAATAATAAAAAAAAATCATGAAATTTGATTTTTAATTTTTTTTTTTCAAAATTAAAGGTGATTTAATTCTAAGAGTTTTGGTGGAAATGTTTTTAAATAATATTAACATATGAAGAAATTATAGATATTTTAATATTTGTTTTCCTGTTTTCACAATAACATCTTGTTTTTATTTGATCATTTTCCTATATACATATATATATATATATATATATATATATATATATATATAGAGAGAGAGAGAGAGAGAGAGAGAGAGAAAATGGATCATTGGAAAACCATTTTAGTTTTGGAAAACCTGGAAAACCTTTTCCACCAATCACATTTTTTCATTTTTTTTAATTTTCTTTTAGTTAAACCCTAATATCATGTGATTTTCCATGATCGTACGTTCAGCACTAAAATCTTCATCCCATGATTTTCCATTCATACCGATTATTGCTAATCATCATCATCAATTTCATCCACGTCCGTTCATCCCGTTTATCGCTAATCATCATCAATTTTATTCACGTCCGTTCATCCACCATTATCGTCCATGGTGTCCAATCAATCTGATTCCAATCAAGAGCACAAATCCATTCAAGAGCACGATTCCATTGATGGTGTGGAAGAGCATAACTGTTTTTTCAACGACTGTGAAGAGCATAACTGTTTTTCAATCCACGGATCATTCTGGAGTTCATGATGGAGGTTTGAACTTACACGTATTATTCTTGTACATTATATATTTTCGTTATCTTAAACTGATTTTATGTTGTCTAGTATAAATTTAATATACGTTACACCGATGTAACATTGTATCTTTTATCAGGTTATAGGATCTGAGTAAATGAGCTGAATATAAATATATGAAGGAACCCTAAAAATATGTTACACTGATGTAATATTGTATCGTTATCAGGTTATAGTTTCTGAGTAAATTGAATTGTTACACTGATGTAATACTGTATTTTTTTCAGGCTATAGTTTCTGAGTAAATTTCATTGTTACACTGATGTAATACTGTATCGTTGTCATGTTATAATTTCTGAGTAAATTTCTTTGTTACACTGATGTAATATTGTATATTTCTCAGGCTATAGTTTCTAAGTAAATTTCATTGTTACACTGATGTAATACTGTATCATCACGAAGTTATGAATTGATTACACAAATGTAAATGAGTTTTGTTATTTTGTACAATGTTTAATTTGGTTACACATATGTAAAATTATTGTTACACATATGTAACCTTCAATTTTTTTCTTAAAAAAATATATACATGAAATTATTGTTACACCTATGTAACAACAGTGACGAGAGTGACAAACTTATGATAAACCTTTTTTTTTTTGTAAAGTATGTTTGAAATTTTTCTATAAGTTGGTCTGGAAATTAAAAATTAAAGGAGAGAGAGATAGAGATGGAGAGAGAAAATGTTAGATTTTAAGAAAGAGGAGATTGGAGAGAGAAAAGTAATTAAAACATCAATTAATAGAATTATGATTTGTCTATTATGACCTTCATTAAACCAATACATTTTACAATATTGCCCTTCTTTAATCTCAACCATCAAATTTAAATCAATGGTTAGAAAATGGTTTTCCAAGTTTTTCAAAAATGAATGGTTTTCCATGGATCCTTACCCTATATATATATATATATATATATATATATATATATATATATATATATAGTGAAAAGTTCATTGTAGACACCCCCATAAATGTAGACAGGTAGACACCCTTTTTAACCATTAGATCTCTTGATCTAATGGTTGTGATTAATTTCTTTTTTTTTCTTTTTTTCTTTTTTTACACTTTTCAAACAATTTCGCATGTGAAAAAAACAATTTCTTTTTTTTCTTTTTTTTTCTTTTTTTCTTGTTTTTATTTTTTTATTTTTTTTCTTTTTTTCAAACAATTTCGCATGTGAAAAAAAAATTTTGTAGACACTTACGCATGTGAAATAACTCTTTTTCACATGTGAAATTGTTTGAAAAGTGTGAAAAAAGAAAAAAAAAGATTAATCACAACCACTAGATCAAGAGATCTAATGGTGAAAAAAGGTGTCTACCTGTCTACACTTATGGGGGTGTCTATAATGAACCTCACCATATATATATATATATATATATATATATATATATATATATATATATATATATAGGGAGGGATATAATGAAAACCTCTCCGAGTTTGGAAAACCATGAAAACCAAGCTAAAAAATTCGATTTTTGTTCCGATTTTTATGGTGATTCTCTAAGTTAAAAAGACCCCCTTTATACAAAAAATTAAAAAAACACCTAGTAAATTTTTTTAAAAAAAATATTTTATAACCGAGGTTACATATGTAACAGGGTACTGTTATATATGTAACCTCGGTTATAAAATATATTTTTTTAAAAATTTTACTAGGTGTTTTTTTAATTTTTTTTTCATAAAGCGGGTCTTTTTAACTTAGAGAATCACCATAAAAAAAATCGGAACAAAAATCGAATTTTTTAGCTTGGTTTTCACGGTTTTCAAAACTCGGAGAGGTTTTCATTTTATCCTTCCTCTCTCTCTCTCTCTATATATATATATATATATATATATGCATACATATATACATAGGGTAAGGATCATGTGAAAACAACTTTTATTGCGAAAACACGAAAACAAATATTAAAACATCTATAACTTTTTCGTACGTTAATATTTTTAAAAAGAAATTACACCAAAATCCTTAGAATTATGTTATTTTTAGTTCTGAAAAAAAATATAAAAATTAAGTTTTTTTTATATTTTTTTATTATAGCACATTTGCCATAATATATTTATTTATTATTATTGCACATGTGCAATAATATTAAAACCTCTATAATTTTTTCATACGTTAAAATATTTTTATAAAAATTGAACCATAAATCTTATAATTCTGTTATCTTTAATTATGAAGAAAGTTAACAAAAATCATCGTTTTTTATTTTTATTATTGCACATGTGCAATAAAAAATTATTTATTGCACAATTGCAATAATATTAAAACATTTATAACTTTTTCATACGTTAATATTTTTGAATAAAAATTGCACCATAAATCTTATAATTATGCTATCTTTAATTCTGGGAAAAGATATAAAAAAATTAACTTTTTAATATTGCACATGTGTAAGATAATTAATACATCAATAATTAAAAAATCACGAAATTTTAATTGTTTAATTTTTTTCCCTGAATTAAAGGTGACATAATCCTAAGACTTTTGGTGCAAATTAAAAAAAAACATATTAACTAATAAAGAAGTTATAGAGGTTTTAATATTCGTTTTCGTGTTTTCGTAATAAGATCTTGTTTTTATTTGATTTTTCCCATATATACATATATACATATATATATATATATATATATATATAGGGTTAGGTTCAAATGAGAACTTTTTCTTTTGAGAACTTTTGAGAACCAATTTGGGCCACTAATTTTCAAGGGGGGAGCATTCAAATTCATGGGGGGGGGGGGGGGTTTCCATATATATAAACTAGTGGCTAAGATTAGTTCTTTTTAGTTCTCAAACCCAATTAGTTCTCAAATGATCCTCTCCCTATATATATATATATATATATATATACACACACACACACACACACACATATATATACTAGTTCTTTATCCCCGTGTGTTACACGGTTAAGTTTAAAAAAAATCTATAAATACAATCATAATCTACGATAATTATGTATTTTTATATCTATATAAAAGTTTCTCGTGAATTATAGGTGAGTTAGATGTTTTACTACAGTGGACATTTAGGCGGTGAGTTTCCTCTGGGATGGATGTGCAACACATAGGGTCTTGGTTACTTGTACGGGCTGCGGTCGAAATGTGACGTGGGTAACATCGTTTGCCATGATGAGACCCAGGGTAACCGGATGTTTACAGTTAGAAAAAAGAAATCTAGTTACGAAAAATAAAAATTTTATTTATTATATTGAAATGAAATACTTGGTAATTTTGGATTAAAACTCAATAAAGTAAAAAACACTATAAAATTAAGTAGAATAAAATACTTATATTACGCGCATAATATTTAATTATAATATTATTATGAATAAATATTATAAGCATTATAATTATATTAAAGTATTAAAGTATATGTAATAAAATATATTATTTTAATAAATTATATAATATATACAATAAAAATATTATCTTGAATAAAATATTAATCTTAATATTAAAATTAAGTATTTGGATAATTAATAACTTAAATATAAAAATTTGTATTTGAATAATTATTTATTGGATAAATACTTATTATAAGTTAAACTAAATAAACCATAATATTGAAATTTAGTATTCAGATAATTATTTATTAAAATTTTAAATTAATCTAAAACTTTATGGTGATGATAAGTGTCTCTTTTTTACTAATTAAAGTAAAACAAAACTTTTTATTTATTAGATAGTATATATATATATATATATATATATATATATATATATATATATATATATATATATATATATAAAGTGTAAAATGAAACACCTCTTGAGTTGAGGAATCCGTGGAACCTCTTAGAAAACGGGGTAACAAAATGTTTTTTTCCCTCAATTTTTATGGTGGTTCTTTAAGTTATATGCTACTCTTAAATGAAAAAATCAAAAAAACGCGTACTACATTTTTTAATATATATATATATATATATATATATATATATATATATATATATAGGGTTAGGTTAAAATGAGAACTTTTTCTTTTGAGAACTTTTGAGAACTAAATCTCAACCACCAATTTCAGGTGGGGACCACTATAATTCATGGGAGGGGGGATACATGTAAATAACTTGTGGCTCAAATTAGTTTTTCTTAGTTCTCAAATCAAATTGGTTCTCAAATGATCCTCTCCCTATATATATATATATATATATATATATATATATATATATATATATAGGGTAGTGTTATAATACAAAGTACTTTTTGCATGAGAAGTGTAAGAAGTGAATGATGTGTTATATATTAATGCATGGTATTGTCTTTTTATTATATTTTTATAAATATAAGACACTATACATGGTTATTTTCCATTTTAAAAGGTCATATATATATCAAAATTATAATTCACTACGTCAAAAAGTGGCTTTAGCCATTGTTTTTTTTTAAAACACCTAGCCACGGTTTAAAAAAAACGTGTCTAAAGGTAAGAAACACTAGTTTTAGCCACACATATTTTGTACCCGTAGCCAAATATATAGCCTTTGGACCCTTTTAGTCACGTATTTTTTTCTTTATGTGACAACAACAATCAGGTGCAGTGACTTTAGCCACTATTTTACAAAAACATGTGGCACTTATCTATCACACTTAAAAAAAAGTGGCGAAATGCACCAAACGGTCACAGAATTTTTATGATTTTTTATTCGTGTGACAAAAAAGGAATGTATGACCGCGCTTAAATAATGTTGTGTGATGGAAGAGTAGATTTTATTACTTAGTAAATTGAAAAAAAACAAAACTATTAAGTATATATTATGCGTCGCTACATGTGAGCAATGACCACTGTTTTTACTTAGTTATGTGGCTAAAAGCTAGTACATATGGCCACTGTTATTAGGTTTTGTGACTAAATAGTAGGTTGTGAGTGACAAAAATCTATTACCTATGGCCACATATAGTAACCGTGACTAAATGGTAGGTTGTGAGTGACAAAAATCTATTTTATGGTCACGGTAAAATATTAAATGCGTGGCGAAAGTAGACAAAAATCTATTACCTATGGCCACATATATTAACCTTGACTAAATAGTAGCCAATTTTAATTAGTTACCTGTGGCGACGGCGGATATATATCACTACTAGAGGTCAAATCTTTATCTACCACCTCGAGTTTCGGATATAAATTATATAATTAATTAATTAATTGTCGATCATCACCATAAATTATATAAATTAATTAATTAATTGTCGATCACCACCTCGAGTTTATGAAAATGTGGCATTTGTGTCCTCTGAATGTGGAAGATAGCCCCGAATACGGTAAGCAATCATTTAAATGACTGAAATTCAAATGCTTTAATATGGAATTCGCATCTCTGATTTGGTTATTTTTGTTGAACAGGGGAAGAAGATTTTAGTCTATTTACTATGGTGATCTATCACCTAGGGTATTTTGCGAGCCTCAATGGTCGGATACAATACATATATGGGAGGGTTCGCTACTTCGACGAGGTGGACATGACCTTCTTCTCGTTCGATGAACTAGGTCAAATGGTGTCTGAACTAGGTTATGACTTGAACGATTTCGACCCCTACCTGAGGATCCCAGGGTTGTCTCTGGATTATGGACTGGTTCCATTCACTGATGATCCGAGGGATGTCAGGGCCTTGGCCCTGCACGTCAAGGACAAGGAGGTCATATCCATCTACCTCGATGGAGATGTGGAGGTGTCTTCCTCCTCCTCCTCCTTCCCCTTTGAAGGTAGCTACCCATGGAAAACATGCCGCTATGACGATTCAGACAATTTCTCTAGTGGGAGCATGTTTTAAGTTTATGTTTTTTTTATTATATATTGTTGGTCCGGGATCAACA
>JBCNJP010011213.1:0-17685 GCA_039602395.1 Deinandra increscens subsp. villosa
AAAATATAAATTAATGTGATGAAACTACCTGAGTAAGCGAATGTGGCATGAGTTTAAAAAAAATGGACCAATAATACCGGCAATCGCCTGAACACGTGAAGTAACTGAAGCTGAAAAGGGTTCCTCAGTCACAGATCTGGTATGATCCCTTATAATGCCTTTTCACTCAAAACTCAGTCAGTTAAGATTTTGTGTTTGGTTGTCTATTTTTTTATTATCTGTCTTGATTTCTGAATTTGTTTGTCTTGTTTTATTTATTTTTTTGTAAAAGTTGCCAGATTATAAACTTTCGGGCTTGACTTCAGGGGAAGCTTTCGAAATAAACAAGATTGAAGTGGTGTTTTTTTTTAAAATAATAATAAATAAAACTTGTTAAGAGAAAATGAGGTTGAGTTAAAAGTTTGGGTCACAATTGATCATTTTTAAAGTTTGAGGGGCTAGAATGAAATTTTTTAAAATTTTGAAAACAAAAGGGTGGAGGCCGGCCCCTCTCACCCATTCGTCTCCCTCTTCTCTCCCGAAAAACCCTAACTCCCACTCCCACCATCGCCGATCACCACCACCTCCCTCTCCTGTCACCATCGCGAGCCACCACCACTCTCGCCTCCACCTTGCGACCACACCGCCACCTTTCCCGCAAAAAAAAACTATCATCGGACCACTCCCAATCTCCCACAGCGCCACCGCCGCTGTCACTCCTCAAACCACCGCCTCCGCCACCGTCGCCGTCATCCGACGCCTCCCCCTCAGTCGGAATCACCATCCGAACACGCCCCTGCCATCAATTTGAGCCATGGCCCCTCACTTGAAGCGTGCGGCTCAACCCCGACAGGACCGACTTGAGTAAGTGCAATTTTGCTTATGATCGTTAGTTGGGAGGGTAAATATTTCTAATTGCAGGTGTTTGGGATTGTGTTTAAGAGTTAAACATTCAAAAAATTACATAATCTATGGAGTTGCAGGTCTGGAATGAAGAAGATGAGGCTTTTCGATCGACCAGGGGCTTCTCGATCAGGCTGAGAAGCTTTTCGATCGGCCCCGCACGTGGTTAGTGCTAAAGATAATGTTTTCCGCTGCGTACTGTTAAACTGTTTTTATTATTAATGTTTGGACTTTACTCTGATTCGTTTAGTATTTGTAACTAATGGTTGTGGTCCTGGTTTGCTCGCACCCCTTAACGGTATAAACTCCGTTAGTGGTTAATTTGGGGGTGTGACACTCTTGATCAAAAGCTACACTTTTCGATCAGGAGGTTAGGCTTCTCGATCGTGAGGTTGGACTTCTCGATCAGGAGCTTAGACTTCTCGATCAGGAGCTTAGGCTTCTCGATCAGGAGTTTGAGCTTCTCGATCAGGAGTTTGGGCTTTTTGATCAGGAGTTAGGCTTTTCGATCAAGAGACAACTCTTTTCGATCAGGCTTCTCGGTAACCAGTGACTTTTCGACTCACTTTTCGATCAGATGGATACTTTTCGATCGGGAACCTAGTTTTCGATCGGAAAGGTACCTGATGACATGTTTCAGATGATTTTTCGTCCAATTTTAAGACGTTATGCTGCCCGTTTTGTTTTAAATGTTTATAAGCTGATGATTTGTTATGTGTTTTGGATTTCATCTGTGTTTGTGAGTGCAGGGACTTAGAATTTATCAAGGATCACAATACGGTAGCATATTTGCTTGATCCACCGACAGAATATCGGGAGAAGTACCAGTCGATGATTGCAGGACTGAAGAAGTGCTGTCTACACTTTGCACTTACAGCAAATCCTGTTATCTGCAAACGTATGCCCTCTGGACTGCCACCACCCCAGATAGCTTGACTAAGGGGTCGTTTGGTTCAATCTGTTTCATTAGGTGCTGGATGGATAAGTGTCTGGATGGTAAAGACTTGTGTAGAAGGCTGGATGAATAAGACATTTTTTAAGGTAAATCTCTTAACGATTCAGACGTTTTTACCATTCAGAGGTTCCAAACAAACAGTCTGAATCTGTACGATTCAGACAATTTATCATTCAGAGCTCATTAAGAGGTATACCAAACAGCCCCTAAGAATTTAGACTTTTGATCCCTCCTTTTGGCAATGAAAAATATTTACATATTTTGTTGCGACGAGACTGCAAGCCCAAGATAAAGATCTATCATCTTTTGACTATCGTATATTTTACCAGTTAATATGGTGGTAATTGAAACTGGTATTATGATTATTATCACGATTTTCATGTTTACGATTGATGTTATTACTGTTATATCATGTTATTCGCGTATGATGTTCCCCTCTGCTTCCTGTTTCTTGGTGGTGCCTGCGCGCGTCGTGTTTTGGTATCATTGATGTATGTCGTGGCAGTTATGCTCGCACATGTAATAACCCCATTCACATATAATCTGGACTTCCCTTTATGTTTACATTAATAACTTAAAGCAAAAGTATGCCGCCTAGACGCCGAGCCACCTGAAACGCTTCACCTCCTCCGCCCTTGAGCGCTGTTAAGATCGTGGAACTAATTGCCCAACGCGTTGCAGGAACCGTCGCTACTACTGCAACCCAACGTCATGCGGACGATGGGGCGCACAGTATGAACGAATTGACCAAGGTTAGAAAACACCAGACTACAATTCCACCAGATTGTGTTCAATGTTTTAACCTAACATTGTAAGCCCTTGTGAATGTTCATAAAATGACTTTATGAATTAAAGCCTACACCTTTTAGAGGTTCCATGAGCTATTCACCCTGCCCGAAGGACCGGTTACACCGGTACAACACTTCTATGCTTGTAATGCAACCTACACCACACTCTCAATTGTGGTAATGTCTATTGTAACATCTGCAAGGTTAAAAGACATGTAGCACGCGATTACCCAAATCGCACCTGCTACGGTTGTTGGGAAATTGACCATTACAAAAAAAGGAATGCCCAAAGGTGAAGAATCAAGATGCTAACCCTGCTAGAGGAAGAGCTTTCGTGATCAATGCCAGAGACGCCCGCCGTGACCCCAACACGGAGACGGGTACGTTCTTGCTAAATAGCCTTTATACCTCTGTTTTATTCTGTACGGGTGCCGATAGAAGCTTTGTGTCTACGGATTTTAGTCAATTACTTGAAATCACCCGTGTTGCCTTAGACACTAAGTTCATAGTAGCATTAGCAAATGGATTTTTGATAGAAACCAGAATAATCTACCCAGGCTACCTACTGACCATTCTTTCAGCATCGACTTAATGCCCATTGATTGAGAAAGTTTCAATGTAGTCATTGGAATGGATTGGTCAGCAAAGAACCATGCAGAAATTATGTGTCATGAGAAAATGGTTAGAGTGCCGTTAGTGGACGACAACACTCTGAATGTACAAGACGAAAAGAGTGGAGCCGAACCAGCTATCCTGTCTTGTATGAAGGCATAGAAATTCCTCCACATAGGATGCCATGCCATTCTAGTTCATGTCACCGAGAAGAAACTGAAAGAAGCGCATCGAAGACGTTCCTGTTGTTTGCGAATACCCGGAAGTCTTTCCAGAAGACTTAGCAGGCTTACCCCCAGCACGACAAGTAGATTTTCGCATCGACCTAACACCCAGAGCCGCCCCGTTGCCAAGTCCCCTTACCAATTGGCACCGTCTGAAATGCAAGAGTTATCAAGCCAACTGCAAGAGTTGCTAGATAAGGGCTTTATTCGTCCAAACCACTCCCCGTAGGGTGCTCCCGTGTTAATTGTGAAAAAGAAAGATGGAACGTTTAGAATGTGTATCGACTACCGAGAGTTGAACAAACTGACTGTGAAGAACCGTTACCCGCTTCCAAGGATCGATGACTTATTTGATCAACTTTAAGGATCATGCTTCTATCCAAAGATCAATCTAAGGTCGGGGTACCATCAACTCCGAGTTAAAGATGAAGATGTCTCAAAGAAAGCTTTGAGAACACGCTATGGTCATTACGAGTTCCTCGTCATGCCATTTGGCTTGACTAACGCACCGGCCGTATTCATGGATTTAATGAATCGCGTGTGCAAACCATACTTGGATAAATTTGCTTTCATATTCATCGACAATATTCTTATTTATTCAAGTAATAAGAACGAACACGAAGAACACTTGAGACTCACCTTAGAACTGTTAAAGAAGGAAGAGCTGTACGCGAAATTCTCCAAATGTAACTTTTGGATTCGCGAAGTAGACTTTCTGGGTCATCTGATCAACGAACAAGATATTCATGTTGGTCCATCTAAGATTGAAGCAATCAAAGGTTAGAATACTCCCACGACCCCAACCTAGATTCGACAATTCTTAGGTCTCACTGGCTACTATCGCCAATCCGATGGAAATTTTCCCAAGATAGCCCAGCCTCGTACCACCCTGACCCAAAAAGATAAGAAGTACATCTGGGATGATAAAACTGAAACTGCCTTCCATTTGTTGAAGCAAAAACTTTGCAACGCCCCAAATCCTGTCCTTACCTGACGAAATCGACGATTTCGTTGTATACTAGGATGCTCCGCATCAAGGCTTGGGTTGCGTACTGATGCAACGTGAGAAATTCATCGCTTACGCCTCTCGACAACTGAAGATTCACGAGAAGAATTACACGAATCAAGACTTAGAACTTAGAGCCGTTGTCTTTGCCCTCAAAATCTGGAGGCACTACCTCTATGGGACTCGGTGCGTTATATTCACCGATCACAAGAGCCTCCAGCACATCCTTAACCAGAAAGAGCTAAACATGAGACAACGACGATGGTTGGACTGCTTAACGATTACGAATGTGAAATTCGTTATCACCTGGGCAAGGCTAACGTTGTAGCCGATGCCTTAAGCAGGAAGGAACATGCCAAACCGCGCCGTGTTCGAGCGCTAAGTATGGCCATACGCTCGAATCTCACATCACATGTTCGTGACGCTCAAATCAAAGCTCTTAAGCCTGAAAATCTGGAGAACGAATGCCTGCATGACATGGAGAAACAACTGATTGAAAAGCCTGATGGAACCGTGAACTTTATGGATAGACTATGGGTACCAAGCTTTAGAGACTTGAGAAGGCTAGTGTTTGATGAAGCCCATAAATCAAGATATTCCATCCACCCAGGGATCCAGCAAAATGTATGTATGAAGGAGTTATACTGATGACCAAATCAAAAGGAAAAATCCAGACCTTAAAAAGGTACGTTGCGCAGTTATGTGACAGATTGTCATCACGCAAGACAAACCTAGACAATGGTTGAGACAACCATTTTCCACTCGCCGAGTTTCCTTATTGCAATAGATATCGCTCGAATATTTAAGTCACCCCTTTTCGAAGGCTTGTATGGAAGAAAGTTTCATTCGCCCCTTCGCTGGACCGAAGCCAGTAACAGTCATCTGACTGGTCCAGTGATAGTTCATGAAACTACTAAGGAGACCTTTCAATTTCTGAAAGCCATAGGTAATCTCCAGGAGAACTACGTTAACACTCGACGCGAACCCTTAGAATCTATAAGGGGGTTCAAAACCTTATAATGGATTCTGTCTCAGACGGAGGTAACTAGGCCTGGAAAGCTAGGTATGCTTAAACCTCATCGGTCCCTTGAAATCCTGGAACGGATTGGACCAATGGTTTACACACCCATCTTCTCTAGAACCTATTAAGATCTTAGACTGCGAGGCCAATAGGCTGGAGCCAAACCGCATTTCCATTATTGTTATCACTAGGAATCCCGGTAATCAAGGAAGATTCCGTCCGGTAGCGAATCAATCTAAACTTTTCCATAAGCCATCTTGTCCCCGATACATTTCATTTTCCGACAAACTGAAAACTCAAATTTGAGCAAAGCTTAGGCTGATCATGTAAGGCAAATCACAATTGTGGGTGCACACATAATTGTAATTTGAACTAGATAAAAATCCTGGTAGAGCCCATTCATGAGAAATACTGACTTGTCCAGAAACCATCATACTCAAAACCTCGTTCATCCGTGTGTCAATCCTCATTCTTTTATCAGACTATTGAGATTTATCTGCCGACAATCGTCGCGAACCCTTATCCTTTAAAAAGGGTGATCGCGTCATGTTAAAAGTGTCGCCTTGGAAAGGTGCCATCTGATTCGGCAAGCGAGGAAAGCTTAACCCTTGTTACATTGGTCCATTTGAAATCACCGAGACAATCAGACCAGTAGCTTACCGTTTACGCCTTCCCGTATAGATAAGCAGTTTGCATGATGTCTTTCATGTTAGTAATCTTAAAGAAATTCTTGTCTAACTAAGCAGTTGTCGTCCCACTTGACGAAATTCAAGTTGACGGAACACTTCATTTTATTGAGAAACCGGTCGAGATACTTGACCGAGACCTTAAGAGAACGAAGCATAGCCGCATTACCATTGTTAAAGTGTGCTGGAACTCACGTCGAGGTCCAGAGTACACTTGGGAACGCGAGGCTCAAATACGTCTCAAATATCCTCGTCCTTTCGGAAACGTCGCATTCAACTAGTGATCAAGAATTGAATTTCGGGACGAAATTCTTCTAACTGGGGGAGAATGTGACACCTCGTCCAAAAACCTAGGTCAAACCTCTTTACTTTGACTTTTTAATTAAGTTTTAATGTGCATTAACCGATCTGATTTCTGTTTAAACTGTTGATTACTATGCCTAACTGTTAACTGATGATGTAAACCTAATCCTGCGTTTGTACTTGAAGCGTATACCCATAAATTTCATAAAGATTCCATGGATTAATTATGGAATAACAAGAAAATTAAATATAAAATGTATTTTTATATTTTATCTGGAACTGAAACTGGTGTCGTACGTTTATATAACCGACACGGAAAACCGATAAGCGATCATATGTTTAAAACTATTCGGTTCTAAACAATCTGGACGGTCGAGCTTAAAACTGTTATGAACTGACAAAACTAAAAACTTTGACCGTAACCCGTTCGAAAAACTGAAAACTATAACTGATTTCTGAAAAACTGTTATAACTGACTTTAACAATTGTTTTTATAAAATAAAAACATCACAAACTGAAACCGTTGTCAAGACTTAAGCCGAAACTCAACCGATCACCCAATTGGGCCCGACTTGGCCCAATAGGCCCAATAAGCCTAAAACAATTAAACCGAGCCCGAAACCTTAGCCCGTTGCATAATCTCGTTAACCTGAGTGATCGTGGCGATTCGTAAACCCAACCGATACACAACGGGCCCGGGCCTCGAACCGGTGCTTCGTTTGGACCAGTATGACCCATAACTGACAAACTGACCCAATGTCATTTTCTTTTAAATGTTGGGCCCAATATCAAACCCAATGGGTTAAATTTTAATTTATTGGCCCATCAACCTTACATTAATTTTTATAAAATGGTTACCACCTTTTATTTTTATAAAAGTTAATCACCAACTTATATATTTTTTATACTTTTATTATTTATAAAAGTTATGAATTATATTATCTCTAATCCTTTACAAATTTTACACAAGATTTTCAAAGCCTAAACTATTTTATAAAACTCAACAAATTTTATATAAAAAGTGTCACCTACACTTTCACTTTTTTATAAAAACTTAACTAAGAAAGTTAGTAAAAGAGTGTGATGGTTATCTTGGCCACACCATCCCTAGCCTAGCATCCTAACACTAGTGATGATGACCAAATAGTGAGGGATGACTAAACCATCACCAACACCACACACCTTACCTTTCCTTCTTCACGTAAACCACAACCAAGTGCCACCTTCACCCTTTTTTTTTCTATTTTATCAAGAACAAGCAACCACCACCATCTACCACAACCCTCCTCTTCTCTTCTTCTTTCTTTCTGCCGTGAGTAACACCACAGTCCACCACCATAAACCACCCTTATCTCTCTTCCTTTCTGCTGGTAAAATAACCACAACCACCTCCGGCCACTGCTTCCGCTGGAGCAGCACTGCGACCGTCGGAAACCGCTGTTGCTGCTCCGCCAGTCTGCTGCTGCGTGGCTGCTGTCCACAGCCGCCACACCCTAACCCGTGTCCTTCTCTTTTTCTTTTTCGGCGAAGACCACCAACAACCGCCACCACCCTGCCCTGCTGATCGCTGCTGCCACGATCTGCCCCTGAGCCGCTGCCAACCTCCCCTCCTCCCGGTTTCTTCTCGGCATCCCAGCAACCACCGCAAGCCACCACCACTAACTGCTTGTTGCGCTGCTCCTAGCTGCTGCCGTGGAGTTCCACTGCTGCTGCTGTGATCACCGACCCCCGCCACCGTCGGAACTACTGTTGTCCGCCACTACTGTCGCTGGAGTTGCTACTGCTACTGTGGAGCTCCTGCTGCTGCCACTGTTCACAGCCGTGAACCACCACAGCAAACCGCCACCCTTCTCCGTTTCTTTCGGTTTTCCATTTACACCTCGTTGTGAGTCCGTTAACCGTTATCATTTACGTTATTAATACGTTTTAAACATCCCAAATGATCAACCGGGTCTTGACAACTAACCGTTAAAACTTGAAGTTTCTAATGTTCATAAACACCTAACTACATTTTTCTTCTTTTATTTACCCTTAAACCTTAATGTTGTAAGGTTTGAAAATGTGGCTTTTGGTTGGTGATTTTATGTTATACTAGCATGATTTTATGATAATTATATGTTAACATATTTAAATGATGATGTTATCATATTTTAAAATGTTATAAAATGATAAGTATTGTTATCATCATGTGTTAATATTTTGAAACTTGCTAGAATTATGGTTTGTGATTTTAGTGATTAATCAACATGTTTGTGGACTAATATATTACTAATGACAATTACCATAGACTAAAAAGTAGTGTTTAGTGACACATTTGGACTAGTTGGACATTAGAAAGATTATATAAAAATGTTGGACATAAAATGATAATATAACACCATTTAAATGAATTTAATGGAAAAATATATAAGTTAGTAATTTTATGAAAATTACTTGGATATTTAAACTATAAAAACTTCACCATGAAGGTTGTTATATAAAATGATCAGATTAGTGTCGTCAAACATGAAAACATGGCGAGAAGGAAAGGTGGACAACTCAACCAACACGTGCTAGGTTCTGGTTTTTACTAAATAGGTGGTGGTTTTGGTGGTTTCCATGAAGACCAGATGTGCAAGTGGGAGCTGAAAATAATCGGAAGGAAATGGACGCTGTGAGAGCCATATATATATATATATATGTGTGTGTGTATATATATATATATACATATGCCTGAAATCAAATTGATGAAGAACAATATCGTAGAATCAAGATTGATGCATCACAGAATCATGGAATCGTGGAATCAATTTGATTGATGAAGAAAAGTGAGACGATTGATCTTGAAGGCGATGACGAGAATTTCATTCTAAATGTAGATGACAAAAGACGATCTTGCCACTCCACGTTTTTTCCTTATAAAATTAGCAATCTGATCTCCACCATCAGATTAAAACGATTCAAAGGCTAGAAAAAGGGTCTACAGGGTCTATAATTTTTAAGGGGCCTACAATGAACCTTACTTATGGGGGTGTCTATAATAAACTTTTCAATATATATATATATATATATATATATATATATATATATATATATATATATTGAAAAGTTCATTGTAGACACCCCCATAAGTGTCGACAGGTAGACACTCTTTTTCACCATTAGATCTCTTGATCTAATGGTTGTGATTAATCTTCTTTTTTCTTTTTTTCTTTTTTCTCATTAATTAGAAACTTTCACATGTGAAAAAGAGATATTTCATATGCGAAAGTGTCTACAATGAACCTCACCCTATATATATATATATATATATATAATATATATATATATATATATATATATATATATATATATAGTGAAAAGTTCATTGTAGACACCTCCATAAGTGTAGACAGGTAGACACCTTTTTTCACCATTAGATCTCTTGATCTAATGGTTATGATTAATTTCTTTTTTCTTTTTTTCCTTATTCTCATTGTTCAGAAAATTTAACATGTGAAAACACATGTGAAATAAAGTAATTTCACATGTGAAATAGGGTGTCTACCTGTCTACACTTATGGGGGTGTCTACAATGAACTTTTCACTATATATATATATATATATATATATATATATATATATATATAGGGTGGGTGAGGTTCATTGTAGACACCCCCATAAGTGTAGACAGGTAGACACCCTTTTTCACCATTAGATCTCTTTGATCTAATGGTTATGATTAATTTCTTTTTTCTTCTTTTTCCTTTTTCTCATTGTTCAGAAAATTTCACATGTGAAAACACATGTGAAATAAAGTAATTTCACATGTGAAATAGGGTGTCTACCTGTCTACACTTATGGGGTGTCTACAATGAACCTCACCCTATATATATATATATATATATATATAGGGTGAGGTTCATTGTAGACACTTTCACATGTGAAATGCTCTGAACAATTAGAAAAAAGAAAAAAAGAAAAAATGAAATTATCACAACCACTAGATCAAGAGATCTAATGGTGAAATAGGGTGTCTACATGTCTACACTTATGAGGGTGTCTACAATGAACTTTTCACTATATATATATATATATATATATATATATATATATATATATATATATATATATATATATATATCGGTGTAAAATCATATCAACATTTGTTTTCTAAAAGTCCTAATCTTGTGTTTCACTTGAAGTTCATGATCATCATCACCAACACATGCCTCAATAATCTTTTCCGTCTTCTTACTTGATATTCAAGTTCTTTATAGTTATCTGTATTCATCTCTTTAGTTTCAACTTTCATTATTTAATCTTTTTTTAAAGTGTTACTTATGATTCTCATGTAAAGCATATCAATTTTTACTTCTTATTGACGTTAATTATAAACACCTCAATAACCACCATTGATCTGAAACGTCTCTTTAATATTCATTAATCCATAAAAAACGAATTCGATATTTACGATTGTGAAAATGTATTTGTTATCCACTCTGTAAAACAAATTTTCTTGGAAGAATTCTTAAACATCAACATGTCAATTTTGTTTAGTCATATCAATTCGATAAGTTCAAGTGTTCAACATATTCATAAATGAATATCTCTACAAATTTAATGTTTGATTCATATCTATTTACTTTCCCATACTGTAAAAAACTATAATGTTTGACCTTTACATTTTTTAAATATTTGTGTCGTAATTTGGCAGCCTTTTTAAGGTTTTAAATAATCATAATAGTTATCCATGTTGAGGATGAAGATAGGAGATAATTGTAAACAGAAACGAAAGGCTAGAAAAGAAATTTTGGATGCAAAAAGGCGATAACCGATTATTCCATCACACGATCAAATTCACAAATCACCTCTTACATATAATACATCGCAATGTAAGTTTCTTAATTGATTTTCATAGAAACCATATTTATGTCAAAATAAAGTCATCTATAGATATTTTTTAAAATAATTTGATCTATAACAGTTGGTCCTCGGTTAGTTCCTCAATTTCAAGAGATTCGTAACAAAGATATATGTTCTGCTTCTACCTGTACCTTTCGAAGTGCCCTTATTGATGTATCAAACGGTATGTTGACTTTGCCGAATTACTAATAGTTGTATATGTTGTAACGTATCTAAGATACACCTTTGTTATCTAATGTATTAGTTTATTATCGGAGTTATAATAGTATGCCGCCTTCATCAATGAAGAACAAAAATGTGTTTACAGACTTATCAAAAGGTTTGTTTATGTTTTGATTACAAAATAATTAATAATATACCACGCTTCACAATCAAATTACTTAATTACAGCTTTTTCATATTTTTTAGTTGTTTCGCCGAATATTCCTTACGATAAAGAAAATCGTGGCAAATCAATAGCACGACCTATAATGGTAAAAACTGTCAATCAAGTTCAAATGCTAACGGTCTAAATCCATAAGCTTATATTTCAGATGGTTAGTATCTGTTCTTCAAATCCTAATACATGTTTAACAATATTCTTGATTGTTTGTTTACGATTACATTTAAATTAGTTGTGTCATTAATTGTTCTACAACTGCAGATCATACTGATTCTACTTCTTTCACACCTTCTTCAAGAAATACCCGTTCTCGAAACACCAACAACTCTAATTATATACCTACATTAACTGGAATGTCTTCAATTTCCACATTGTCTTTGTCACACCCCCAAAAATCCCACGCGCGACAACGCGCTGCAGGGAGCGTGACAAACCAGGATCGAACACATTAGCCATACGAAAAGTCTATATGCAATGTAAAAGTAAAACCAAAGTAAATGCGTTTTTAAATGCGGAAGCGTAAACGACAAAAGTTGTAATAAATGTTCAAGCACCGAAACATGCGCAAACCAAAAGTTAATGACTTTGAAAAGTATTTAAGTCTACGATGCATGCATGACAGTAATAATCCTTATGTGGTGCATCCTAGTTCGTGGCAGACAATCCCGTTTAGCAACCTGAGAAATAACATGCTAAAGTGTCAACACAAAGGTTGGTGAGTTCACAGGTTTAACAGTTCAGTAACGTTTCAAGTTTAGTTTAAGATTGACCGTTCAATAACGTCAAGTTATAAGAGCATAATCACTAATATATATCAAATAGCTAGCTAGGCTATATTCATGAAACTTCGCACGTTGATGGTCACCGAAGCTAACAGTTGTTTATAGTTTGCCTTGTTGTGTTTAGGACGAATATAACACCCGTTCGATATCCAATCATGCCAGAGCGACTGACCCGGGTGGGGTTTGTCAGACCCAGTAGTACTACAATATATTTCCCGCTATCGTCATTAATACTAACGGTACCATAAGAAGGACTTTGTTGTATCAGTGTGCTACAAGTACTTCAAGTGATATATAAAAGTCTAATTATCTCAGTTGTGTAAATCATGCATGTTAATCTCCCCCAACAGGATTAAAACAGTAAAATGGGGCCGTGAAACTCACCTTAGGTTGCTCAGCAAAGTTTCCAGATAAAATAGTTAATTCAAGTAGCAAGAACGAGTCTTGTGCAAGCAATCAATCACCTAACGAGCATTCAAGTATAAGTGTGTGTTCTATAAACTATCAAGTCTAACGTAAACGATAAAAATGAAGGATCATGAAGTCCATAAATAAGTCGAGGATGGCACGTGTGCCAAATCCGAGCGATTATCGAAATAACGCGAGAAAGTAAAATATATATCGTTAATATATATATTTTCTAAGTTCAAAGATTCATTAAATAAATAAATCTATATATATATATATGTAGAAGCATATCCCTATGCTATGAGTGTCTCGTGTATTGTATCTATGTGAGTGTGTCTGAGTATGAGTTGTGGTAGAAATGTCTTTAGTGGCGTACCACATGGTCTGGCGGACCATGTGGTCCGGCGTACCAGTTTGGTACGCTGGGTGGTTAGTCACTTAGTATAAATATGTAGTGTTAGAATGAGAGCTTAATACTTCTGAATACTTCTGTCATTTCTACACTTTCTGTGTGTGTTTCTAGAGAGAGAAACTAGAGAGAATTCTTTGTAATCTTCAAGTGATTCAATAAGAAATCTCTTATTTACATTTCGTGTTCATTACATTGATCAAAGCATGCAGTAGTAAGATCGTTTCTCAGTTCTACAAGTGGTATCAGAGCTATTAGTTGCTCTATTGCTGTGTTTTTGATCAATTTTCGGATTTTTAGAGAGAGAAAGTTTGGGTTTCTTCACGTTTTCATCAAATTCTTCCAATTCCGAGTGTTTCTGAGATGAAAAATGATTTCTAAGTGTTTCTGGAGTGATTTCGCACCTTACTGAATCAATTTCTAGTTTCAAAAGTCGCAAAATCGAAAAAACATTCGATTACAGCTTGGTCCGCAGGTCGAATTTCTAGTCCGCCGGATGAATTTTCTGGTCCGCTGGTTGGTCCGCCCGTGTATCTTCATCGAAGATCTAATCCGTTGATCTGGTCCGCGTAGGCAATCTTCAGTAATTCTGATCCGTGGCAGTTTCAGCGTACCATCTGATCCGCGGCAGTTATTTTAGCGTACCATATGGTCCGCTGGTTGTAATCTGATCCGCTGTTTAATCTGATCCGGCAGTGGTCCGCAAGTACAAATCTGGTCCGCCTGTTTGATTTGGTCCGGAATTGGTCCGCTGAATTTGGTTTGGTCCGCTGGCAGAAAAGTGACCTTCACTAAAACTGACGTAACTTGAGAACCGTAAAGAGTTACGAAACCCAATACCAGCCAAAACGTTCGTATCGACGAGATCTAGGACTTGTACCGGCCTACGGCCAGTACCGTCCAGTGTTGACCCCCAAAATCCGCTTGGAAGACCTCCGTTTTTTAGTTCAAAGTTTTTGAAGTATTATTTTCTGTAAAAAATGTCTGATTTTCAAGCGTTTGCGGCTATGCAAAGCACGGTACAAGCTATGCTCAATTTTGATAATGAAATAGGAACAAGTCAGAAAGTTTCTAAGCTGTTAAAGTTGGAAGATTATCAAAATTGGAAGCAACATTTTTTCTGCATACATCAGCACAAACGATATTGATTTATGGATTCCAATTCAAAAGTTGTATGTACGTCCAACTGCAGATGGCGAGTATAAAGAAATTCAAGATTTTGATAAGGATGAAAGAAAAAGTTATGAGCTTGAACAAAAAGTTTATGGTTATCTTACCATGGCTTTACCTACCGAGTTGTTGCATCAATTCAGCACTTGCAAGAAAGCTAAACAATTGTGGGATGCTTTATCTGCTCGATGTGAAGGTAATGACCAATATAAGAAGAGTAGACGAAAACTGTTGAACAAGGAATTTGAAAATTTTCAACATTATGAAAAAGAAAATATTTATGCTCTTGTTTCAAGATTTTCACATCTGATTAGTGAGATGAAAGTGGTTAAAATTGAAAAGACCGAGGAGGAATTGAAAGAGAAATTGATGGAAGCATTACCGGAAAAGTGGGAAAACTATGTATTATTGCTTACTCATGATAAAGAATATTCTGCATTATCATTTCATGATTTGACCGGAAAGCTTCATGCTAGAGAGATGGAAATGATGACATCAAACAAGTTAACTGTTCAATTCTAAAATCCTGAAGTGTATCATGGTCAAAATTCTGCAAGTATCAATGCAAAGTCTAAATCAATTGGTGTTACTTCATTAAATCCACCTCAAACAGCTTTTGTTGCTGGTCATGGTTCAGGAAATTCTGGAAATTCATCAAGAGGATGTAACTTTACTATTCCAAATCATTCAAGTTTGACTTCATATTCAACAAAAACACCGGATGAGCACTTAGCATTAATCTCAGCCTTGTTATCTTCGTATTATGGATTGTTGAATGGTGGTTTGACAACATCTAATCTGATTGAAGAAGATTTTGATCAGATTGATCCTGATAATCTTGAGCAAATTGATATTAATTGGCAATTGGCAATGTTAGCTCAAAGAGTTAAAAGATTCAAAAAGAAAACAGGTTTTCAAAGTTTAAATCCAGATGGCAAGGTTGGAATAGATAAATCCAAAGCAAAATGCTTCAAATGTTCTAATTTCGGACATTTTGCTCGTGAATGTTCAAAACTAAATGCCTCTTCATCCAAGTCTCCAACATCTTTATTTTCTCAAGTTGATAAACAATATAACTGGGGGCAAACTTCTAATTCTCCAATTGCTTTAACTGCTATTGCTTCTGAGTCCAATGAAGGTTATGATTGGGATGCTGATGTACTTGAAGCATTTGAAAAAGCACAAACATCGAATAAAGGCTATGATTGGGCTACTGATGAAATTAATGATGAGTATGCGTGGACTGGTTCATCTACGATGATTGCTCAAATTGTTCATAGTGATAATGAAGAAGAAGTAACTGATTCTGAATCTGAAACAAGTGGTTCTGGAGATGGTGGCTATGAATCGGTTTGTGAGTTCTGTTCTCAGAAAGACAAGAAGATAGAAGGATTGATAAAAGAAAATGAGTTGTTGGTTGATGAAAATAAAAGAAAGATAGAAGAGAACTGGCAAATGAACAGCAAAAATTAGCAGATCTAATTCAAGAATTTTCTTCTCAGAAAGTAAAGTTTTCAGATTTACAAGCAGAGATTATTGAGAAAGAATGAAAATTTCAAAGTGTTAAACAAGAGTTTGAACAGAAAGTTACAAAGTTATCTGCAGAAAAGGATGAATTAGTCCAAGAAGTGAAGAAATGGAAAGATGAAGCTGAGGATACTGCAAAAGATTTTCAAAATCTTTTTGATAAATCAAAGTCCATACTTGATACTCTTACTCAACTTTCTGGTGATCAAGCTACTAAGATTCAATCTTATCAGACTGATATGGAAAAGTTACTTGATGTGAAGAGGGAGTTGATTAGAGTGAACAAGTTGCAAAATGCAAATTTGGATATTCAGAAAAGAAATGAAGATAAACTCGAGAAGGAATTGTTGGCCGGATTAGATGAGTTAAGATTGCAAAAGTATGAAACTAATAAAGTGGCAAAGAAGCTCATTGCAACAGAAAAAGAGTTGGGTGAAGCTCATCAAAGAATTTCTGCATTAAAGATTGAAGTCATTGATTCAAAACGTCTTTTGAACAATGTTACTAATTCACAATCTTTTACAAGTTTCTTGGCAAAGGATGAGAATTTTGAAAGGATGTTCAACAAAACTGTGTCACCACCAGGAAGTCTCAAAGAAGGCGTTCATGATTTGAAAGACAAGGTTGAGACTGGTGATTATTCTGAATTTGTTAGTTCTAAATCGGTTGAAGGAAAGAAAGAGGAAAACGGTAAGAGTACTGAAAATTCTGAAGCTCAAAAGGGTGTGTCTGGTTCTTCGTCTACAAACACAGAGACATCAGCAAGTTCAAACACTGACATTGATGAAACAATTGTCAATGCTCCAAAAGATCTCAAGAAAGTTAAAGCTGAATTTTCTAGGTTGGCAAAGAATGGGCATAAATCTACTGGAATGGGAGAGAAGAGTTCAGGAAAGAGTGTTGGTTTGGGATTTGAAGGAAATGCTGATCAAGGTGGTAGTTCAAAAGTTCCAAAACAACAACAACTGAAAAGAATCAATGTGAACCAAGTAAAGAAAGATGTCTTCAAAGCTGAGAAGGTTCAACCTGAAAGATTCTACAAACTCAAGGGTTCGGAACAAATATTTTCTGACAAAGAATTCCCGCTACATTGTGTGGATGCTCAGAAAATTGCCGAAGTTTTTGTCAAGAATGTTGATCTGAAGAGCAAGAAGCCACATGGTGCTACATATTCTTCTGGAGGATCAAATTCTGCTCCAAAGAGCCCGACTTCGAAATGGGTTCATGATCATCGACAACAGGTATATGATAATTTTTATGATCATTTTGGAGATGAATATTTTTGTGAAGCAATGCAGGTTCCAAAACGAAGAAATGTACACAATCGTTTGTGTTACAATTGCCGACAAAAAGGGCATATGGCACAAGATTGTCATGTTACTGCTGCTTCTAGTTCACGAAAAGGAAAGGTTCCACATGTTGGTAAAGCTGCCAAACAACGATTCATTGATGAATATGGCAGAGTATTTGATGAATATTCACAACCTACATTTTTCAAAACTCAAGGAAGATTTATTCCTCGTTTTCAAAATGTTCCATTTGTAGGTTGTTCGTCACAATCAACTGTGACAGGTTCATCAAATACTGATTTACCAAAACAACAACACTGGAAACCTAAAGTGGTTTCGAAAGGCAATCAAGATACT
>JBCNJP010011214.1:0-17681 GCA_039602395.1 Deinandra increscens subsp. villosa
TCATAAAGTCTGTAACTTTACGTTTGAAATCAAACCATAATGAAGATTCATGCTAGTTAGGTCATTTTAGGTTTAAAATGTGCTTTTGGAGATTTGAATGTGAAAACCCATGTTTAAGGTGTTAAATCTTGTTGTTTAATGTTGGTAAATGATTATGCATGCTAAATATTGAATTACATGAAGTATGGAAACTGTTAGATTGATTTTTAGGCTGATTTACGTATTTTCCGCAACCAGCGAAACTGAGCTGTTCTCTGGGCGAAACTATACAGCGAAACTGTATAGATATTCATCCAGCGATACTATTTAGCGAAACTATAGTGTCGCCCGCGAAACTAAGAAGACCTACTCGAACGAAACTATCGAGCGAACCAACCTGAACGAAAGTTCAAACCAGTTTCGAGCGAAGCTATGCTAGCGAAACTGTGTCAACAGTTTCGAGTGAAACTAGCTAGCGAAACTGTGTCATCGGGTACTGCCTAGCGAAAGTGCTGCCCGTGCACACAGCGAAAGTGTGGAGCGAAACTGCATAGCGAAACTATAGCGAAACTGCTTAGCGAAACAGTGATCAGACCCAAACCCAAACTTGTGCAACTTATTTGAATGTTATGCCATGACTTACATGATTATGCAATAATGAAATGTGCTTGATTTCTGATCTATGTGAACCTTTGTTTATGATCAACCATCGGTGTCGTGTGTCGGTATGTCGAGTCGTAGTTCCAACGTGCTATGTTATGGGCCATAGTGACGTTAAGTTAAAGATTAGACACAAAACTAATACTTAAGACCTAAACGTGTTCTTAGGTCTTCGATAAGTAAACAATACTTGGATTATTAAGCAAGTGTAGCAGTGCAACCAAAGGTGAGTGTCACTAAACCGTTTACCGTGAACCCGTTTGGGTCACACTGAATAACTTAATGAAAAACAATGCTGACAACCCTATGAGTGCTATGCACCTCTCTGATGAACTTGAAAACTTAGGAGTGCTTGGCACCCACTTGATGAACTTGAAGTGTCTTATGGGAGACACTTGTGAAATACTTAAACAACTATTTCTAAAAAGAAACTGAAAATGTTTTCGGGATTCATGAGAACCCAAAGCGAACCGTTTTAATATGGCTAGAGTAGGTTAAAGTCTAACCACATGATATCACATGATTTCTAAGGATTGCCTTATAACTGAAAAAGTCCTCAACTTAATTGTACCATAAATTGTAAAGCGAGGGGATGTTGGGTAGATCTACTGGAGTTTGACAAACTCCGCCTCGTGACACGGGGAGTGCACGGAGGTACAATATCAGCCTATCTGACCGTGATCCCGAGAGGACACGGGGGAGGCAAATCCGCGATGACGTAGGTCCGCAAAACAAAATAAATGATGGCGCTGCCACTACAATATTAGTCAGCTTTGGTACAAACTTCCTTAGTGCATGGAACAACGGATTAGCTACCCGCGATATCGGTTGAGCACTTTAACTATACAAAACTAGTACATACCCGATAACGTATGTTACGGACAATACTTTTACTAAACCACAATACTATGGTTATGGATATCACTAAGCATTGCTTTTCACAAACAAATATTATATATGTATATGTTGACACGATTATGGTTATGAGACCGGGCCACTGCGTGACAAGCCCACTGTGAACTCACCAACCGTTAGGTTGACACTTGCGTGGTTTAAACTTTTGCAGATCGCTGAGGAGTATCCGGAGCGGGTTGGAATGGCACTTGAAGACATTTTATTTTTGTTTAACCTGAACTGGGAATTTAAAACTATGATTTGTAAAGCACGTGGTTAGTGCTAAGACAATATTTTCTTTCCGCTGCGTATTTCGAGACTTTAATTTATGACATATGTTTTGACTAACTCTGATTCGTTTAGTATTTGTAACTAATGGTTGTGGTCCTGGTTTGCTCGCACCCCTTAACGGTAAAAACTTCGTTAGTGGTTATTTGGGGGTGTGACAGATTGGTATCAGAGCCATAAGTTGCAGAGAACTGGAATCATTTTGAAAACGATTTGGAAACTGCAACTTGAAACCTTAGTTACAAACGAACAAAGAAATTCCCAAAACCAAATTTTTGCGTGCCAACCTGGGATACTCGCTCTGCTGTGTAAGTAAATACTTCGTACGTATGTATATATATATATAGATATATATAGACCGTGTCTAAGTAGTCTAACGGAAAACCTTAGGAAAAATTTCACACACGATTACGAAATGCGAACGCTAATACGCACACTATTCCGGGGGAAAGCGACAACGAAACGATGCTACACGCTACGTCCTGATTTCTACTACGATGACTACGCCGACGGTGACTTTTATGGGAAGGCCGACTTTCAACGATAGTACTTACGACATTCTTCGACGACGCCTCAATTTTGCACGAAAACTTTTCTGGACTAATAGTGGGATAACGGGAAATTGTTGATATACATATTATGGGATATGTATAAAGTATAACTGTGACTGAACACTGGTTACTTTAACTGTACAGCAAAATGTCTGGGAGAGGACACGGAAGGAGCAACATTAGCATGACACCTGCACAACTGCAAACTATGATTAACGAACACGTGCAAGCCGCAGTGGCAGCCGTCCAAGCTGCATACGCCGCACAGGGTAATTATTATGCCGGTTAAGGCACAAAGCGATTATATTTTGACCTGTTTAAACTTAAAACCCGAACTATTTATGCATCAGGAAACCACCATCACTGCACGTTTAAGTCCTTCATGGACTGCAAGCCAATAACGTTTTTCGGCGAGGAAGGAGCGGTAGGACTCCTCAGGTGGATCGAGAAGTCTAAGAAGGTCTTCTCTATGTGCAACTGCCCTGCTGAGGACAAAGTGAAGTATGCGACTGGTACCTTTGAGGGAGCTGCTCTCACCTGGTGGAATGCCGAAATCCAAATGATTGGATTAGATGCGGCTAATAACATGGAATGGGAAGCGTTTAAGGAACTAATTATGGAAGAATACTGTCCCCGTGACCAAGTGAAGAAGCTAGAGGGTGAATTTTTGAATCTAAAAATGATAGGGTCTGAAGTTGAACAGTATACTGCGCGTTACCATGAGTACGCGGTCTTGTGCCCAACAATGGTTGATGCTGAGTTCAAACGCATTGAGCGTTATTTGGAAGGCCTCGCGCCTCAAATCAAGAGACTAGTGACTGCCAGCAACCCCATAACTGTGCAGCAAGCCATCCGTTTGGCTAACAAGCTTACTGATCAGGAAGTTGAGAAGGGTACACTTCCTGCAAAAGCCTCAGAGAAAACTGCCCTAAGTGGCAAAAGAAAAGCTGATGATGAAGCTCCTGAAAACTCAATGAACAATCAAAGTGTGGGAAACAGCACTGGGAGGTCTTTTAATTCCCAAAGTCAAAGCAAGAGGTCTGGAAACAACAGTGGAAACAACCGCCAAGGCGGAAATGGTCAAAGTAACTACAAGGGTAACCTGCCCTTGTGTAACAAGTGTGGGAAGCATCACGCTGGTATTTGTAGAAGAAATTTGAACTGTGAAAGGTGTGGCAAGAAAGGCCACGAAGCAAAAGACTGCTGGGCAACCCTACCTGAGCAACAAAACCGCCCAAGGCAAAACAACAACAAAAACAATCATGGCAACAACAACTATGGGAACAACCGTAACGGGCAAGGAAACAATCAGAACAACAATGGTGGAGCCCGTGGCTGTTTTGAATGTGGTGCTCAAGGCCACATTAAAACGGACTGCCCGCAGTTAAGAAGACAGGGAAATGGTAATCAGGGAAACAATGGTGGGAATGGTAATGGCAACGGGAATGGTAACAACGGGAATGGTGGAAATGGCAGGGGAAGAGCTTTCGTCATGGGTCAAGGAGAAGCTCGCAACGACGCCAACGTGATTAACGGTAAATTCATACTAAATGGTTTCTTTGCTACTGTATTGTTTGATTCTGGTGCTGAAAGAAGTTTTATTTCCACTAAGTTTGCTAAGCTAATTAATGCTAAACCGGTTGACTTAGATGCTACGTATGTGGTAGAACTAGCGAATGGTAAACTTCATGATACGACTCAGATAGTTAAGGACTGTAAGTTAGAACTAGCTGTCCATACGTTAGGAATCGACCTTATGCCTTTCCCGATTGGTAGTTTTGATGTCATAGTAGGAATGGATTGGTTATCCGAAAACCGAGCTGAAATTTTATGCCAAGAAAAAGTGGTTCGCATCCCACTCAAAGAAGGTGAAGTGTTAACAGTTCAAGGTGAAAAAGGTGGAACAGTCACCGGTATTATCTCTTTTCTTAAAGCTCAAAAGTGCCTTCGTAAAGGTCACTTCGCGATCCTTGCAAACGTCACCGACACGACACTTCCCGAGCGTAAAATCGATGACTACCCGATAGTCCGCGACTTCCAAGATGTATTTCCTGAAGATCTGCCTGGGTTGCCTCCATTTCGACAAGTCGAGTTTGGAATCGATTTAGCTCCTGGAGCCGCCCCGATTGCAAGCGCACCTTACCGTTTGGCGGTAAGCGAACTCAACGAACTCTCCGCACAACTTCAAGAGTTACTCGACAAAGGGTTTATTCGTCCAAGTTCGTCTCCATGGGGAGCACCAGTATTGTTTGTTAAGAAGAAAGATGGAACGTTCCGCATGTGTATCGACTACCGAGAGCTTAACAAGGTTACTATCAAGAATCGGTATCCACTTCCTCGAATCGACGATCTTTTCGACCAACTACAAGGTTCGAGCTACTTTTCAAAGATTGATCTACGGTCTGGATATCACCAACTTCGCGTTCGTGATGAGGATGTTCCCAAGACTGCTTTCAGAACTCGGTATGGTCATTACGAGTTTTTAGTTATGCCGTTTGGGCTAACTAATGCGCCTGCTGTGTTTATGGATTTGATGAATCGAGTGTGCAAGCCGTACCTCGATCAGTTTGTGATAGTTTTCATCGACGATATTTTAATCTACTCCAAGACCAAGGAAGAGCACGAGAGACACCTACGACTTATCTTGGAATTACTCCGCAAGGAACAGCTTTATGCTAAGTTTTCAAAGTGCGATTTTTGGATTCGCGAAGTCCAGTTTCTTGGACACATTGTTAATCAGGTAGGAATTCATGTCGACCCAGCTAAAGTGGAAGCTATCAAGAATTGGTCTACCCCGAGAGCGCCGACCGAAATCCGACAATTTTTGGGACCTGCCGGATATTACCGAAGATTCATCAAGGGTTTCTCGCAATTGGCTCAACCCTTAACGGCCTTAACGCACAAAGGAGTGCAATATAGATGGGGTGAAAAAGAAGAACACGTATTTCAAACTCTTAAGGATATGTTATGTTCAGCTCCAATTCTCTCGTTACCTGAAGGGGTTGACGACTTTGTGGTCTATTGCGATGCATCCATTCAAGGACTCGGTTGCGTGTTGATGCAACGAGACAAAGTGATTGCCTACGGGTCCAGGCAACTGAAGGACACTGAGAAGAATTACACAACGCTTGATTTGGAATTGGGAGCCGTGGTATTTGCACTCAAGATTTGGAGACATTACCTCTACGGAACAAAGTGCATGATATTTACTGACCACAAAAGTTTACAACACATCTTTGAACAAAAGGACCTCAACATGCGACAGCGAAGGTGGGTCGAGCTGCTAAACGACTATGACTTAGCGATTAAGTATCACCCGGGAAAAGCCAATGTTGTGGCTGATGCTTTAAGCCGAAAAGAGTACGAAAAGCCTCGACAAGTACGAGCGCTGCAGCTTACCATTCACACGGGACTGCCGGATCGAATCCGCGATGCCCAGCAAAAACCTTTAAAGGAAGAAAACTTCGCAGCTGAAGCACTGCGAGGGGTGGATGGAAACTCTGAAATTAAGTCCGACGGACTCAGATATTACAATAACAGGATTTGGGTTCCTTTACTTGGAAATCTCCGTGAGCTCGTGATGGACGAGGCTCACAAATCAAGGTATTCGGTGCACCCTGGATCGGATAAAATGTACCAAGATTTGAAGAACTTGTATTGGTGGCCAAATATGAAAGCCGACATTGCGCGATATGTGGCTAGGTGTCTAACATGCTCAAGGGTTAAGATCGAGTACCAAAAGCCTTATGGGCTATTGCAGCAACCAAAGATCCCAGAATGGAAATGGGAGGATATCTCCATGGATTTCGTAACAGGACTACCACATCGATCGAATCGACCGGATGCGATTTGGGTTATCATTGATCGACTAACCAAATCTGCACACTTTATTCCGATGCGGGAAACTGACAATATGGATAAGTTGACGAAGCTGTACATCGACCGAATTGTGGCACTTCATGGGGTGCCTAAGACTATTATCTCCGACCGAGATCCTCGATTTACTTCCCGACTATGGCAATCTATGCAGGAAGCACTGGGAACCAGACTGGATATGAGTACAGCTTATCACCCGCAGACCGATGGTCAGACGGAACGAACTATTCAGACTTTGGAAGACATGCTCCGAGCTTGCGTTCTCGACTTTGGTAAAGACTGGGAGGCTCACCTTCCGTTGGTGGAGTTCTCCTACAACAACAGTTATCATACGAGCATTGGTGCAGCACCTTTTGAAGCTCTTTATGGCAGAACATGTAGATCGCCCGTGTGTTGGGCCGAAACGGGTGAGAAGGGACTCACCGGACCGGAACTCATTCATGATACAACTGAGCGAATTATTCAAATCAGAAAGCGGATAGCCGCAGCACGTGATAGGCAAAAGAGCTATGCCGACAAACGCCGTAAACCTTTGAAGTTCGAGGTAGGCGACAAGGTGCTATTGAAGGTATCTCCCTGGAAAGGAGTGATACGCTTCGGAAAGCGTGGAAAGCTGAATCCTCGCTATATCGGTCCTTTTGAAATCATTGGGGAAGTAGGCCCGGTGGCCTACCGATTACAACTCCCTGCCGAACTCGATGGAGTTCACAACGTGTTTCACGTCTCGAATCTGAAGAAATGTCTGGCTGAAGACACTGAAATAATTCCTTTGGAGGAATTGGAAATTGATGAACATTTGAGATTTATCGAGCAACCGGTAGAAATCATGGGACGCGAGGAGAAAGCCCTCAAACGTAGCAAGATTCCGATCGTCAAGGTTCGATGGAACTCAAAGCGTGGACTTGAATATACGTGGGAACGAGAGGATCAAATGAAGAAGAAGTATCCTCACTTGTTCGAGCAAACGTCCACGGAAACTCAAGGTATGATTTAATTTTGGGGACCAAAATTCCTTTAACAGGAGGAGGATGTGGCGACCCTAGAAACTTTTGCTTTCTTTTCCCCAGCAACTACAACAACAACGACAGCTGAAGCTGCGAACGCTACAACGCAGGAATAATTTTTGGGACGAAAATTCCACTTACAAGGGGATGATGTGACATCCGAGAATTCCAAGGTTAACTTCCGTTAGACAATCTCCGTTAGTTGCGTTATAAGTGTTAACTTAGTAACTAATGCTTAACTAGGCCGAATACGTCCACGACCTTTGGTTGATCACCGAACCCGTCCATATGTGTTATGTGTTTATTTATTTACTGTTATTATGTACAATGTGATTTAAACGCATGATATAGTATTAATAATAGAATGTAAATTTGGCCACTTTTGGTTTCCAGCGAAACTACCGGGCGAAACTGTAGATTCGCCCGGTAGCCGACTAAACTGTTTGATGTACGAGTGCTCGGAGCCAGTTTCGCTTGGCCAGCGAAACTAGCCAGCGAAACTAGCTCCTGATATAAAAACCATAAAACCCTAATTACTCCTCATTTGCATAAACAACACAAGAAAACACACACACTCTCCATCTTTTCTCCTGTGAATCTGGTCAGCCGAAAGACACCACAAGCCGACGTGATCTCAGCCTCGAGACAACATCCATTCGGATCCTAGATCGAATCGTGAGTCTCAAAAACCATCTTTCTTGCTTATTCTATGTGTTTTCTTAAAAAGCATGCCTAAACCTCCATGGAATCACTTGATCTTCTGATATGTTGCTTAGGAATGCTAGATCTATCATAAAGTCTGTAACTTTACGTTTGAAATCAAACCATAATGAAGATTCATGCTAGTTAGGTCATTTTAGGTTTAAAATGTGCTTTTGGTGATTTGAATGTGAAAACCCATGTTTAAGGTGTTAAATCTTGTTGTTTAATGTTGGTAAATGATTATGCATGCTAAATATTGAATTACATGAAGTATGGAAGCTGTTAGATTGATTTTTAGGCTGATTTATGTATTTTTCGCGACCAGCGAAACTGAGTTGTTCTCTGGGCGAAACTATACAGCGAAACTGTATAGATATTCATCCAGCGATACTATTTAGCGAAACTATAGTGTCGCCCGCGAAACTAAGAAGACCTACTCGAACAAAACTATCGAGCGAACCAACCTGAACGAAAGTTCAAACCAGTTTCGAGCGAAGCTATGCTAGCGAAACTGTGTCAACGGTTTCGAGCGAAACTAGCTAGCGAAACTGTGTCATCGGGTACTGCCTAGCGAAAGTGCTGCCCGTGCACACAGCGAAACTGTGCAGCGAAACTGCCTAGCGAAACTATAGCGAAACTGCTTAGCGAAACTGTGATCAGACCCAAACCCAAACTTGTGCAATTTATTTGAATGTTATGCCATGACTTACATGATTATGCAATAATGAAACGTGCTTGATTTCTGATCTATGTGAACCTTTGTTTATGATCAACCATCGGTGTCGTGTGTCGGTATGTCGAGTCGTAGTTCCAACGTGCTATGTTATGGGCCATAGTGACGTTAAGTTAAAGATTAGACACAAAACTAATACTTAAGACCTATATGTGTTCTTAGGTCTTCGATAAGCAAACAATACTTGGATTATTAAGCAAGTGTAGCAGTGCAACCAAAGGTGAGTGTCACTAAACCGTTTACCGTGAACCCGTTTGGGTCACACTGAATAACTTAATGAAAAACAATGCTGACAACCCTATGAGTGCTATGCACCTCTCTGATGAACTTGAAAACTTAGGAGTGCTTGGCACCCACTTGATGAACTTGAAGTGTCTTATGGGAGACACTTGTGAAATACTTAAACAACTATTTCTAAAAAGAAACTGAAAATGTTTTCGGGATTCATGAGAACCCAAAGCGTACCGTTTTAATATGGCTAGAGTAGGTTAAAGTCTAACCACATGATATCACATGATTTCTAAGGATTGCCTTATAACTGAAAAAGTCCTCAACTTAATTGTACCATTAATTGTAAAGCGAGGGAATGTTGGGTAGATCTACTGGAGTTTGACAAACTCCGCCTCGTGACACGGGGAGTGCACGGAGGTACAATATCAGCCTATCTGACCGTGATCCCGAGAGGACACGGGGGAGGCAAATTCGCGATGAAGTAGGTCCGCAAAACAAAATAAATGATGGCGCTGCCACTACAATATTAGTCAGCTTTGGTACAAACTTCCTTAGTGCATGGAACAACGGATTAGCTACCCGCGATATCGGTTGAGCACTTTAACTATACAAAATTAGTACATACCCGATAACGTATGTTACGGACAATACTTTTACTAAACCACAATACTATGGTTATGGATATCACTAAGCATTGCTTTTCACAAACAAATATTATATATGTATATGTTGACACGATTATGGTTATGAGACCGGGCCACTGCGTGACAAGCCCACTGTGAACTCACCAACCGTTAGGTTGACACTTGCGTGGTTTAAACTTTTGCAGATCGCTGAGGAGTATCCGGAGCGGGTTGGCATGGCACTTGAAGACATTTTATTTTTGTTTAAACTGAACTGGGAATTTAAAACTATGATTTGTAAAGCACGTGGTTAGTGCTAAGACAATATTTTCTTTCCGCTGCGTATTTCGAGACTCTAATTTATGACATATGTTTTGACTAACTCTGATTCGTTTAGTATTTGTAACTAATGGTTGTGGTCCTGGTTTGCTCGCACCCCTTAACGGTATAAACTTCGTTAGTGGTTATTTGGGGGTGTGACAGATTTAATGATTGTGTGAAATCCTTATGAATGGATAAACGATTGAGGATGTTTTGATGCAAAATGAAATCTAGAAATTCATTGAATACCGGATGAAGGTTTGAAGATTCAAAGTGGATTCTATGAAGATTGCCTATGAAATCTGGAAAACTATAAGAACAAAAATTAAGGCGGGAAAGAATTTATTCAAAATTTGAATTTTCGTACTTCAAATGCACACTCATGAGTTGAGTTGTAAAAAAAAAAAGAGACACGGATGTACATTTCCGAGTAAGACACACGTGCATCGGAAGTGGTGTCGATATGATCTCTCAAAAGTGGATACTAAGCTGAAGACTTCCGAGTAAGACGTACGCGCGTCGGAAGTGATTATAATACTAAATTGAAGACTTCCGAGTAAGACGTACGCGCATCGGAAGTAACAAATTACACTTGCGTTGGAAGTGTCACCCTGAAATACCTCATATAAGAGGCGGATATGAGCAATTTAGAATAAGTTGTTATTGCTATGATTGAATTATAACATTAAAGACCTTATTTCCCAGAAAAAATGCATCGACCATATTCTGACCTATGGATTTTATGATAACAGGAACCAAGGATGTATTTGTCCCTTATTTTCCTGCTTCAATGCAAGAGCATTCTAAGTTTCAAAATTGGATCATAAATGCTAAGTTTCCAGCAAAGCTAAAAATGCCCACTTCCATAAAAAAGTATGGTGGATTAACATATCCTGATGATCATATATTTGATTTTATTACTGCCGGGAGGCTTGAGCGATGGTCAGAAGAAACATGGTGCCACATGCTGGTACAGACCTTTACTGGACCTGCAAGAGTATGGTTTGATTCACTTCCAAATGCGCAGATAAGTGGCTTTGAAGATTTAAGGACAAAATTCCTAAGGCAATTTAGCCAACAACGAAAGTGCACAAAGGAAGTGACGGAAGTGCATAACATCCGAAGAAAAAATGATGAAAGCCTTGAAAGCTTTGTTATGCGCTTTAACAATGAAACTATGAAAATATCTAGTGCACAGGATCAATTACGCATATCTGGCTTTTGTCATGGTATTCGACATACAAACCTGGTGGAAAACTGCACGAGGATCTACCTCAGACTATGGAAGTGCTTATGGATCGTGTTAGGACCTATGTAAAAGGAAGAAGCGCTTCTGGAAATATTCAAGGTGTCAATACCAGAAACCATCTCAAAAAAGTGGTAGTTACCGAAATGCAAATGCAAGTGTCTTTTCTGCACCAACAAGGAATCAATCTTGGAGAAAATTTAGACCTCAACCTTATGATCATAAGGGGGAGAGTAATTACGGAGGTTACAAAAAGGCCTGGGAGCCCAGATCTAATGATTTCTCATCGCTTACAAAAACTCCAAGTGAAATCTTAGCCACAGAGAATGTTCAATTTTCAAAACCTCAAAGGACGTATAATCCTTTGGGAAGTGACATGGGTAAATATTGTGATTATCACAAGGATCGTGGTCATGACACGGATAATTGTAGGCATTTGCGAGGCGAGATTGAAAAAGCCATCAAATCCGGAAAATTGTCGCATCTGGTTAAAAATATCAAGGAGAGACGTCCTCCAGTTGCTAAACAACCTGTAATCGTGATGATACGAAGAGGATCGAACACTTGGCATCGTAGTGTTAAAACAAAGTTTGAGGAAGAAAAATGGAAAAGTCAAGAGATTACATTTCCACCGTTGATTGGAAAAGAATCAAGAGAAGATCCAGTAATTGTGATTGTCGGTATTGCGGGATTTCTCGTGAAACGGACCTACCTCGATACAGGAAGTGCATCAGAAATTATGTATGAGTATTGCTTCCGGAAGATGGGATTGGATGTGCAACAAAGGTTCAAGCCTCACAATTCCACTCTCATTGGTTTTTCTGGAGAGGTGGTACATCCGATGGGAGAAATAACTCTCCCAGTGATCTTTGGTGATGATAAACTCTTCCAAGAAGAAATGATGACTTTTATCGTGGTTGCAACTCCTTCTCCTCACAATGTCATTATTGGTCGCCCTGGACTTAAAGTTTTGGGTGCTATAGTTTCCACAGCACATGGACTAGTTCGATTCCCAACTCCAAGAGGAATCGCAACTGTTAAAACAGATGCAGATCCACAAGTAGCCTTGGTTGAAAAACCACTGATACCAGAAGAAGGTTTGAAGGATATAAAAAATGATACTGTAGAGAAATATAAATGGGTTATAAATGAGAAGTTTCCGCATCAAACAATCGAAATTGGATCACAGCTACAAGGAGAAACAAGGAAAAGGTTGTTTCAACTATTAATAAACAATGCTGATATCTTCGCATGGGAACCATCAGATATGACAGGGTTCCCTAGACATTTAGCTGAGCATAAACTAAATGTCTACCCGGGTGTCAAGCCTATTCAGCAAAAGCGAAGAATTTATGATCAAATTCGAAACAATGTTGTAAAAGAGGAAGTGGATAAGCTTGTGGAAGCAGGGATCCTTCGGGAAGTGCTTTATCAAACATGGGTTGCAAACCCTGTTTTAGTTCTAAAACCTGATAAATCTTGGCGAATGTGCATTGATTTCAAGGATCTTAATAAAGCATGTCCAAAACACTGCTATCCACTTCCGGAAATTGACCTAAAATTTGATTCTTTGGCAGGATATCGATGGAAGTGTTTCCTTGATGCATATAAAGGGTATCATCAGATCTTTATGGCTGAAGGTGATGAAGATAAAACTGCGTTTATTACAAACGAAGGTTTATTTTGTTATAAAAAGATGCCGTTTGGATTAAAAAACGCTGGTGCAACTTACCAGCGTCTCATGGATAAGACTTTTCAATCACAAGTAGGCAGAAATCTCGAAGCTTATGTGGATGATGTGGTCATTAAAAGTTGCCATGAAGAAGACATGATTAAAGATATTGAAGAGACCTTTAAAAACTTACGAGGTATCAATATGAAGTTAAACCCCAAGAAATGTTCATTTGCAATGGAAGAAGGCAAGTTCTTGGGGGTCTTGGTCAATAAAGATGGGATCCAAGCACATCCAAGAAAAATTAAAGCAGTCATGGAAATGGAACCGCCTAAAACCCTTAAAGATATACAAACTCTAAATGGGCGTTTGGTGGCCTTGCACCGATTTTTATCAAAAGCAGCTGAAAGAGCCACACCTTTTATGAAAGTTTTGAAAGAAAGTTTGAAAGGAAGTTTTAAATGGACTTCTGAGGCCAATCAAGCCTTTGAAGAGTTAAAAACAGCTCTAGCTACACTTCCGACTCTGGCCGCACCGAAAGTGGGCGAAGAGTTGATAATGTATTTGGCGGTAACTGATAATGCAGTAAGTGATGTGCTACTAGTCGAAAGGGAAGATAAAGAACTTCCAATTTATTACATAAGCAATGTGCTAAAAGATTACGAGACCAGGTACCCCATGATCGAAAAAGTTGTCCTAGCACTTGTGTAAGCTACAAGAAGACTTCGTCGTTATTTTCAAGCTCATACTGTAAGTGTTCTCACTTCATATCCTATTCAAGGGATCTTTAGAAAACCGGAAATGTCTGGAAGATTGATCAAGTGGGCAATTGAAGTGGGACCATTTGACATACAGTTTAAACGAAGAGTTTTAATAAAAGGTCAAGTTGTAGCTGATTTCTTGGCGGAAGTACCAGTTGGCGCAAGTGTAAATGCCATTACCATTCCTGAAGTCAAAGAACAAGTATGGATCTTACATACTGATGGTTCTTCCAACTCTGATGGTTCAGGGGCATGTTTGATCGATTATGAAATTATTTCTTCTTTTGAGAGTGATCGAGATACAAAGTATTGAAAATTTTATATATGCCAAAGTAGGCTTGATCTTGAAAAGCCTGAAGGGGACGAGCTGACATATGCGATCCGCTTCAATTTTCGACTTCTAATAATGAAGCAGAATATGAGGCATTATTGGCAGGTTTGAACACTCAAACTTTATAAGTTTTTGTGTTTTTTCGGAAAAAAAAAGTGTTGAGTACACATGCACCTATTCCATAAAAGTATGGATAAGATAAAAGGCCTAAACATCTAAATCTATTTCAGGTTTAAGGTTGGCAAAAAAGATGGGTGCGACACAAGTGACCGCTTATGTAGATTCGTTGTTAGTCGCTAGTCAAATCGCTGGAACATACGAGGCCAAAGGCAAGTACATGGCATTGTACTTCGAACAAGTTCAAGAATTAATTAAAGCCTTTAACAAGTGTGAAGTCTTACATATTTCTAGGGCTCAAAATAGGAAAGCAGATGCGCTGAGCAAGCTAGCCTCTGTAGCATTTGAGCATCTAGCTAAAGAGATTCGAGTGGGATTGTTAGAAGCTCCAACTGTCAATCTGAAAATGACTGCGGATGTGCAAATGCAAGAAGACAGTTGGATGACCCTAATTATCCAATATTTGACCATGGGCAAACTTCCAAGTGATAAGGAATAGGCCCGCCAGATACGAGTAAATTCACTTCAGTATCAAATGCAAAACAATGTTTTGTATAGAAGAAGTTTTTTGGGACCTTTGTTGAGATGTTTAACCCCAAGTGAAGCCGAAAAGATCGTTAAGGAAGTACATGAAGGCATATGTGGTATTCACACTACTACAAAAACTGGCATTCTTGACGTGCATTGCGCGTCAAGAAGGTGCCTTCTTGACACGCAAATGCGTGTCAAGGATGCGGGGGTCAAGAAGCTTCTTGACGCGCAAAATGCGTGTCAAGAAGCTCTTGACGCGCGAACAATGACACGCAATTTATGACGTGCAATGCGTGTCAAGAAAGGGTCTTCTTGACACGCAAATGCGCGTCAAGGAAGCCGGGGTCAAGAAGCTTCTTGACGCGCATAATGCGTGTCAAGAAGTTTTTGACGCGCGAACAATGACGCTCATTTTTGCGCGTCAAGAATGTTTTTAAAAAATTTAAAAAATATATATTTGTTTGTAAATCACTAATTTTCACATTAAATAGCAATTAACCTAATAATAAAATATAAAACACACTTATAACAAAATAATGCATTTCGTTTATATATATAACAACATTATAAAGTTAACATGAGTTTACAAATAGTTTTGGTATGCTAACAATAAACCTATAATAATAAGTCTAGCTAACACAATATCAATTACCGGAAAACGGTTTTTATCGTATCTTTCTCATATGGACTCCAATTGAGGTGATTCAAAAGGCCACAGACTCTTCTGCATGTACTTTACCATATCATCAAGCTAAATTGGTCAAAATCAGCAGCTACAATTGCCATAAATGCCATAAATATATCGCAGCTGTAACCTGCTCAAAACAAACAATACAACAGCAATAGTAAACAATCTCAAACCTTAGAGACATCTTCTGACAGGTTAATACAAGGCTGGTTATTAATCTCAACAAGTTTGAAAACACAACCTAAAACAGCTTGAGCATAACAATATTACATTAACTTGTATAGCTTTACATACTGTTTTGATTTTGATTCACTTGCATAGCTTTACATACTGTTTTGATTTTGACCCGTATTCAACTCGCCCATATATTCAGGAAAAAAAAACTTGAAGCATCTTCATCGCATCGCTAACTTGGTCTTAAGTCATCATATATTCATATATCTATCATGTTGCAGAATAAATGCATATGACAGACTTGATTTCAGTAAAACTAGAAAGAATATTCAAATAAAAAACTAATCATACATTCATTAACTATATGTGTATACAAGGCAAACAAGATCCAGTTATAGAAAATATTCAAGATTTAGGAGATTGACATCACGTTTATGATGTTACTGCACATGTGCAAATAACCATCGTCATTGCCAACTCCACTTAGATATATATATCATTGATTAAGCTTGCCAACTACTTTAAAGCTACAAACTGAAAATCTATACAGGATAGTACCTGAACCCCCCACATGTAGGGGTGAGCTTGAGGGCTTGATGCCAAGAACCCATGTGGAGGCATAGGATAAGGCTGTTCAAGTTTTACATACCACCTAGGCTTAGTAAAATATCTCAAATCTTAAGAAGACCAATTTGTTAAAGTTCAAAATTTTTAGATGGAACCTGAAATCCAGTCCAATCATGATTGACTGTACCCTTGGCAATAGCTAATAAAGAAAAGAACAAAGAGTAATACATGTTATCAGAAGTACACACTGCCAATATATACACACACAAACAGTTAAACATGGAAAACATGTATATAATGTCACACCCCCAAATAACCACTAACGGAGTTTATACCGTTAAGGGGTGCGAGCAAACCAGGACCACAACCATTAGTTACAAATACTAAACGAATCAGAGTATAATTCAAACATTCATCATAAAACAGTTTCAAAGGTTACGCAGCGGAATAAAACATCAGTAACTTAGCACTAACCACGTGCTTTACAAAATCATTGTTTAGAAATCCCAGTTTAGTTTTAAATAAAAGGAAAACATCTCCACGTGCCATGCCAACCTCCAGCGGATACTCTTCAACGATCTGCAAAAGTGAAAACCACACAAGTGTCAACCTAATGGCTGGTGAGTTCACGGTGGGCATGACATGCATTGGCCCGGTCTCATAATCGTATGTATCAACATATACATAAGTAATAGTTTTGCAAGGCAATTGCCAAGTGTTGAATTATCGAATATGAACTAGTTAAGTAAAGGATTAAAGTGGTCAACCGATATCGCGGGTAGCTAATCCGGTTTCCATGCACTAAGGAAGTCGTACTAGGGCTGAAAGCTGACGTAACAGAGTTCGGCATTTGCCGATGGTTGGTGCCTCCAGTTGTGTCCCTTTTGGGAGGCCCACAACTAAAATAGGCTGATATTGAACTCCGTTCGGCCTCCAACCGGTTGGTTACACATTTGTGTACCGCGGAGCAGGGTTTGTCAAACCCTCAGTAGATCTACCCAACATCCCCTCGCTTCTCAGATCAACAGTACTAAATTGAGGACTTTTAAGTTTTTAAGGCATCCTTAGAAATCATGTGATATCATTTGGTTTAGACTTTAACCTACACTAGTCATATTAAAACCGTTTTATCCTGGATTTCATTTGAAATCCCCAAAAAGAGTTTAAGTGTCAAAATGGTCGTTTCCGGATTTCAATTGAACCCAAAGGATGGACAGTTGCAAGTGTTCCCCATAAAACACTCCAACTTCCATAGCAGGTATCCCATTTGGTAATACCTCAAAATGTCAGCGTTGTTTTTCGTTAAGTTCATTCGTTGTGTCCCAAACGGGCACACAATTAAAGGGTTAGTGAAACTCACCTTAGGTTGCTCAGCTACACTGATAATTAATCCAAGTATTGCTTAACGAAGACGGTTGATTCTAAGATCGATGGATGATCTTCACAACTCAGAGATGATGGCTGATTCTTGGTGGTTCTTGGCTGGAATCAGCTAGTCCAGAATATTTCATGAGAGTGTGTGTGTTTTTGGAGAAAAAGTGTAAGAAATGAGGCTTCTAGGGTTTTATGTTAATATATACCAGGAGCTAGTTTCGCTGGTCAGTTTCGCTGGCCAAGCGAAACTGGCTCTGGTAGTCAGAGGGTTGACTAGCCGGGCGACACTATAGTTTCGCCCGGTAGTTTCGCTGGAAACCCAAAAGTGACCAGTTTACATTTTAAGCAAAATAAGTAC
>JBCNJP010011215.1:0-17679 GCA_039602395.1 Deinandra increscens subsp. villosa
GCAATGAGGGTCGGTTAGAACCAATAAGTCCTAGTAAGGTGTGTATATAACCAATAAGTTGTGTTTAGGACCATGATGGCCCAATAATGTGTGTTTAGTTGGGACTAATGAGTCCCACTAAGGTTTGTATATAACCAATAAGTTGTGTTTAGGACCAATGATGGCCCTATAAGGAGTGTTTAGTAGGGCAATGAGGGTCGGTTGGGACCAATAAGTCCTAGTAAGGTGTGTCTTATATAACCAAGAAGTTGTGTTTAGGACCAATGATGGCCCAATAATGTGTGTTTAAGGGCAATGAGGGTCCGTTGGGACCAATGAGTCCCAATAAAGTGTGTATATAACCAATAAGTTATGGCCCAATAAGGTGTGTTTAGTAGGGCAATGAGGGTCGGTTAGAACCAATAAGTCCTAGTAAGGTGTGTATATAACCAATAAGTTGTGTTTAGGACCAACGATGGCCCAATAATGTATGTTTAGTTCGGACTAATGAGACCCACTAAGGTGTGTATATAACCAATAAGTTGTGTTTAGGACGAATGATGGCCCAATAAGGTGTGTTTAGTAGGGCAATGAGGGTCGGTTGGGACCAATAACTCCTAGCAAGGTGTGTCTTACATAACCAGTAAGTTGTGTTTAGGACCAATGATGGCCCAATAATGTGTGTTTAAGGGCAATGAGGGTCCGTTGGGACCAATGAGTCCCAATAAAGTGTGTGTATATAACCAATAAGTTGTGTTTATGACCAATTATGGCCCAAAAAGGTGTGTTTAGTTGGGACCAATGAGTCCCACTAATGTGTGTATATGACCAATACATTGTGGTTAGGACAAATGATGGCACAATAAAGTGGGTTTAGGGACAATGAGGGTTAGTTGGCACCAATGAGTCCTAATAAGGTGTTTATATAACCAATAAGTTGTGTTTACGACCAATTATGGCCCAATATGGTGTGTTTAGTTGGGACTAATGAGTCCCACTAAGGTGTGTTTATAACCAACAAGTTGTGTTTAGGACCAACGATGGCCCAATAATGTGTGTTTAGTTCGGACTAATGAGTCCCACTAAGGTGTGTATATAACCAATAAGTTGTGTTTAGGACGAATGATGGCCCAATAAGGTGTTTTTAGTAGGGCAATGAGGGTCGGTTGGGACCAATAAGTCCTAGTAAGGTGTGTCTTATATAACCAATAAGTTGTGTTTAGGACCAATGATGGCCCAATAATGTGTGTTTAAGGGCAATGAGGGTCCGTTGGGACCAATGAGTCCCAATAAAGTGTGTATATAACCAATAAGTTGTGTTTACGACCAATTATAGCCCAAAAAGGCGTGTTTAGTTGGGACTAATGTGTCCCACTAATGTGTGTATATGACCAATACGTTGTGTTTAGGACCAATGATGGCACAATAAAGTGGGTTTAGGGACAATGAGGGTTAGTTGGCACCAGTGAGTCCTAATAAGGTGTTCATATAACCAATAAGTTGTGTTTACGACCAATTATGGCCCAATAATGTGTGTTTAGTTCGGACTAATGAGTCCCACTAAGGTGTGTATATAAACAATAAGTTGTGTTTAGGACCAATGATGGCCCAATAAGGTGTGTTTAGTAGGGCAATGAGGGTCGGTTGGGACCAATAAGTCCTAGTAAGGTGTGTCTTATATAACCAATAAGTTGTGTTTAGGACCAATGATGGCCCAATAATGTGTGTTTAAGGGCAATGAGGGTCCGTTGGGACCAATGAGTCCCAATAAAGTGTGTATATAACCAATAAGTTGTGGCCCAATAAGGTGTGTTTAGTAGGGCAATGAGGGTCGGTTAGAACCAATAAGTCCTAGTAAGGTGTGTATATAACCAATAGGTTGTGTTTAGGACCAATGATGGCCCAATAATGTGTGTTTAGTTGGGACTAATAAGTCCCACTAAGGTGTGTATATAACCAATAAGTTGTGTTTAGGACCAATGATGGCCAAATAATGTGTGTTTAGTTGGGACTAATAAGTCCCACTAAGGTGTGTATATAACCAATAAGTTGTGTTTACGACCAATTATGGCCCAATATGGTGTGATTAGTTGGGACTAATGAGTCCCACTAAGGTGTGTATATAACCAATAAATTATGTTTAGGACCAATTATGGCCCAATAAGGTGTGTTTAGTAGGGCAATGAGGGTCGGTTAGAACCAATAAGTCCTAGTAAGGTGTGTATATAACCAATAAGTTGTGTTTAGGACCATGATGGCCCAATAATGTGTGTTTAGTTGGGACTAATGAGTCCCACTAAGGTTTGTATATAACCAATAAGTTGTGTTTAGGACCAATGATGGCCCTATAAGGAGTGTTTAGTAGGGCAATGAGGGTCGGTTGGGACCAATAAGTCCTAGTAAGGTGTGTCTTATATAACCAAGAAGTTGTGTTTAGGACCAATGATGGCCCAATAATGTGTGTTTAAGGGCAATGAGGGTCCGTTGGGATCAATGAGTCCCAATAAAGTGTGTATATAACCAATAAGTTATGGCCCAATAAGGTGTGTTTAGTAGGGCAATGAGGGTCGGTTAGAACCAATAAGTCCTAGTAAGGTGTGTATATAACCAATAAGTTGTGTTTAGGACCAACGATGGCCCAATAATGTATGTTTAGTTCGGACTAATGAGACCCACTAAGGTGTGTATATAACCAATAAGTTGTGTTTAGGACGAATGATGGCCCAATAAGGTGTGTTTAGTAGGGCAATGAGGGTCGGTTGGGACCAATAACTCCTAGCAAGGTGTGTCTTACATAACCAGTAAGTTGTGTTTAGGACCAATGATGGCCCAATAATGTGTGTTTAAGGGCAATGAGGGTCCGTTGGGACCAATGAGTCCCAATAAAGTGTGTGTATATAACCAATAAGTTGTGTTTATGACCAATTATGGCCCAAAAAGGTGTGTTTAGTTGGGACCAATGAGTCCCACTAATGTGTGTATATGACCAATACATTGTGGTTAGGACAAATGATGGCACAATAAAGTGGGTTTAGGGACAATGAGGGTTAGTTGGCACCAATGAGTCCTAATAAGGTGTTTATATAACCAATAAGTTGTGTTTACGACCAATTATGGCCCAATATGGTGTGTTTAGTTGGGACTAATGAGTCCCACTAAGGTGTGTTTATAACCAACCAGTTGTGTTTAGGACCAACGATGGCCCAATAATGTGTGTTTAGTTCGGACTAATGAGTCCCACTAAGGTGTGTATATAACCAATAAGTTGTGTTTAGGACGAATGATGGCCCAATAAGGTGTTTTTAGTAGGGCAATGAGGGTCGGTTGGGACCAATAAGTCCTAGTAAGGTGTGTCTTATATAACCAATAAGTCGTGTTTAGGACCAATGATGGCCCAATAATGTGTGTTTAAGGGCAATGAGGGTCCGTTGGGACCAATGAGTCCCAATAAAGTGTGTATATAACCAATAAGTTGTGTTTACGACCAATTATAGCCCAAAAAGGTGTGTTTAGTTGGGACTAATGTGTCCCACTAATGTGTGTATATGACCAATACGTTGTGTTTAGGACCAATGATGGCACAATAAAGTGGGTTTAGGGACAATGAGGGTTAGTTGGCACCAGTGAGTCCTAATAAGGTGTTCATATAACCAATAAGTTGTGTTTACGACCAATTATGGCCCAATAATGTGTGTTTAGTTCGGACTAATGAGTCCCACTAAGGTGTGTATATAAACAATAAGTTGTGTTTAGGACCAATGATGGCCCAATAAGGTGTGTTTAGTAGGGCAATGAGGGTCGGTTGGGACCAATAAGTCCTAGTAAGGTGTGTCTTATATAACCAATAAGTTGTGTTTAGGACCAATGATGGCCCAATAATGTGTGTTTAAGGGCAATGAGGGTCCGTTGGGACCAATGAGTCCCAATAAAGTGTGTATATAACCAATAAGTTGTGGCCCAATAAGGTGTGTTTAGTAGGGCAATGAGGGTCGGTTAGAACCAATAAGTCCTAGTAAGGTGTGTATATAACCAATAGGTTGTGTTTAGGACCAATGATGGCCCAATAATGTGTGTTTAGTTGGGACTAATAAGTCCCACTAAGGTGTGTATATAACCAATAAGTTGTGTTTAGGACCAATGATGGCCCAATAATGTGTGTTTAGTTGGGACTAATAAGTCCCACTAAGGTGTGTATATAACCAATAAGTTGTGTTTACGAGCAATTATGGCCCAATATGGTGTGATTAGTTGGGACTAATGAGTCCCACTAAGGTGTGTATATAACCAATAAATTATGTTTAGGACCAATTATGGCCCAATAAGGTGTGTTTAGTAGGGCAATGAGGGTCGGTTAGAACCAATAAGTCCTAGTAAGGTGTGTATATAACCAATAAGTTGTGTTTAGGACCATGATGGCCCAATAATGTGTGTTTAGTTGGGACTAATGAGTCCCACTAAGGTTTGTATATAACCAATAAGTTGTGTTTAGGACCAATGATGGCCCTATAAGGAGTGTTTAGTAGGGCAATGAGGGTCGGTTGGGACCAATAAGTCCTAGTAAGGTGTGTCTTATATAACCAAGAAGTTGTGTTTAGGACCAATGATGGCCCAATAATGTGTGTTTAAGGGCAATGAGGGTCCGTTGGGACCAATGAGTCCCAATAAAGTGTGTATATAACCAATAAGTTATGGCCCAATAAGGTGTGTTTAGTAGGGCAATGAGGGTCGGTTAGAACCAATAAGTCCTAGTAAGGTGTGTATATAACCAATAAGTTGTGTTTAGGACCAACGATGGCCCAATAATGTATGTTTAGTTCGGACTAATGAGTCCCACTAAGGTGTGTATATAACCAATAAGTTGTGTTTAGGACGAATGATGGCCCAATAAGGTGTGTTTAGTAGGGCAATGAGGGTCGGTTGGGACCAATAACTCCTAGCAAGGTGTGTCTTACATAACCAGTAAGTTGTGTTTAGGACCAATGATGGCCCAATAATGTGTGTTTAAGGGCAATGAGGGTCCGTTGGGACCAATGAGTCCCAATAAAGTGTGTGTATATAACCAATAAGTTGTGTTTATGACCAATTATGGCCCAAAAAGGTGTGTTTAGTTGGGACCAATGAGTCCCACTAATGTGTGTATATGACCAATACATTGTGGTTAGGACAAATGATGGCACAATAAAGTGGGTTTAGGGACAATGAGGGTTAGTTGGCACCAATGAGTCCTAATAAGGTGTTTATATAACCAATAAGTTGTGTTTACGACCAATTATGGCCCAATATGGTGTGTTTAGTTGGGACTAATGAGTCCCACTAAGGTGTGTTTATAACCAACAAGTTGTGTTTAGGACCAACGATGGCCCAATAATGTGTGTTTAGTTCGGACTAATGAGTCCCACTAAGGTGTGTATATAACCAATAAGTTGTGTTTAGGACGAATGATGGCCCAATAAGGTGTTTTTAGTAGGGCAATGAGGGTCGGTTGGGACCAATAAGTCCTAGTAAGGTGTGTCTTATATAACCAATAAGTTGTGTTTAGGACCAATGATGGCCCAATAATGTGTGTTTAAGGGCAATGAGGGTCCGTTGGGACCAATGAGTCCCAATAAAGTGTGTATATAACCAATAAGTTATGGCCCAATAAGGTGTGTTTAGTAGGGCAATGAGGGTCGGTTAGAACCAATAAGTCCTAGTAAGGTGTGTATATAACCAATAAGTTGTGTTTAGGACCAACGATGGCCCAATAATGTGTGTTTAGTTCGGACTAATGAGTCCCACTAAGGTGTGTATATAACCAATAAGTTGTGTTTAGGACGAATGATGGCCCAATAAGGTGTTTTTAGTAGGGCAATGAGGGTCGGTTGGGACCAATAAGTCCTAGTAAGGTGTGTCTTATATAACCAATAAGTTGTGTTTAGGACCAATGATGGCCCAATAATGTGTGTTTAAGGGCAATGAGGGTCCGTTGGGACCAATGAGTCCCAATAAAGTGTGTATATAACCAATAAGTTATGGCCCAATAAGGTGTGTTTAGTAGGGCAATGAGGGTCGGTTAGAACCAATAAGTCCTAGTAAGGTGTGTATATAACCAATAAGTTGTGTTTAGGACCATGATGGCCCAATAATGTGTGATTAGTTGGGACTAATGAGTCCCACTAAGGTTTGTATATAACCAATAAGTTGTGTTTAGGACCAATGATGGCCCTATAAGGAGTGTTTAGTAGGGCAATGAGGGTCGGTTGGGACCAATAAGTCCTAGTAAGGTGTGTCTTATATAACCAAGAAGTTGTGTTTAGGACCAATGATGGCCCAATAATGTGTGTTTAAGGGCAATGAGGGTCCGTTGGGACCAATGAGTCCCAATAAAGTGTGTATATAACCAATAAGTTATGGCCCAATAAGGTGTGTTTAGTAGGGCAATGAGGGTCGGTTAGAACCAATAAGTCCTAGTAAGGTGTGTATATAACCAATAAGTTGTGTTTAGGACCAACGATGGCCCAATAATGTATGTTTAGTTCGGACTAATGAGTCCCACTAAGGTGTGTATATAACCAATAAGTTGTGTTTAGGACGAATGATGGCCCAATAAGGTGTGTTTAGTAGGGCAATGAGGGTCGGTTGGGACCAATAAGTCCTAGTAAGGTGTGTCTTATATAACCAATAAGTTGTGTTTAGGACCAATGATGGCCCAATAATGTGTGTTTAAGGGCAATGAGGGTCCGTTGGGACCAATGAGTCCCAATAAAATGTGTATATTACCAGTAAGTTGTGTTTACGACCAATTATGGCCCAAAAAGGTGTGTTTAGTTGGGACCAATGAGTCCCACTAATGTGTGTATATGACCAATACGTTGTGTTTAGGACCAATGATGGCACAATAAAGTGGGTTTAGGGACAATGAAGGTTAGTTGGCACCAATGAGCCCTAATAAGGTGTTTATATAACCAATAAGTTGTGTTTATGACCAATTATGGCTCAATATGGTGTGTTTAGTTGGGACTAATGAGTCCTACTAAGGTGTGTATATAACCAATAAGTTATGTTTAGGACCAATGATGGCCCAATAAGGTGTGTTTAGTAGGGCAATGAGGGTCGGTTAGAACCAATAAGTCCTAGTAAGGTGTGTATATAACCAATAAGTTGTGTTTAGGACCAATGATAGCCCAATAATGTGTGTTTAGTTGGGACTAATGAGTCCCACTAAGGTGTGTATATAACCAATAAGTTGTGTTTAGGACCAATGATGGCCCAATAAGGTGTGTTTAGTAGGGCAATGAGGGTCGGTTGGGACCAATAAGTCCTAGTAAGGTGTGTCTTATATAACCAGTAAGTTGTGTTTAGGACCAATGATGGTACAATAATGTGTGTTTGAGGGCAATGAGGGTCCGTTGGGACCAATGAGTCCCAATAAAGTGTGTGTATATAACCAATAAGTTGTGTTTATGACCAATTATGGCCCAAAAAGGTGTGTTTAGTTGGGACCAATGAGTCCCACTAATGTGTGTATATGACCAATACATTGTGTTTAGGACAAATGATGGCACAATAAAGTGGGTTTAGGGACAATGAGGGTTAGTTGGCACCAATGAGTCCTAATAAGGTGTTTATATAACCAATAAGTTGTGTTTACGACCAATTATGGCCCAATATGGTGTGTTTATTTGGGACTGATGAGTCCCACTAAGGTGTGTATATAACCAATAAATTATGTTTAGGACCAATGATGGCCCAATAAGGTGTGTTTAGTAGGGCAATGAGGGTCGGTTAGAACCAATAAGTCCTAGTAAGGTGTGTATATAACCAATAAGTTGTGTTTAGGACCAAATGATGGCCCAATAATGTGTGTTTAGTTGGGACTAATGAGTCCCACTAAGGTTTGTATATAACCAATAAGTTGTGTTTAGGACCAACGATGGCCCTATAAGGTGTGTTTAGTAGGGCAATGAGGGTCGGTTGGGACCAATAAGTCCTAGTAAGGTGTGTCTTATTTAACCAAGAAGTTGTGTTTAGGACCAATGATGGCCCAATAATGTGTGTTTAAGGGCAATGAGTGTCCGTTGGGACCAATGAGTCCCAATAAAGTGTGTATATAACCAATAAGTTAAGGCCCAATAAGGTGTGTTTAGTAGGGCAATGAGGGTCGGTTAGAACCAATAAGTCCTAGTAAGGTGTGTATATAACCAATAGGTTGTGTTTAGGACCAATGATGGCCCAATAATGTGTGTTTAGTTGGGACTAATAAGTCCCACTAAGGTGTGTATATAACCAATAAGTTGTGTTTAGGACCAATGATGGCCCAATAATGTGTGTTTAGTTGGGACTAATAAGTCCCACTAAGGTGTGTATATAACCAATAAGTTGTGTTTACGACCAATTATGGCCCAATATGGTGTGATTAGTTGGGACTAATGAGTCCCACTAAGGTGTGTATATAACCAATAAATTATGTTTAGGACCAATTATGGCCCAATAAGGTGTGTTTAGTAGGGCAATGAGGGTCGGTTAGAACCAATAAGTCCTAGTAAGGTGTGTATATAACCAATAAGTTGTGTTTAGTACCATGATGGCCCAATAATGTGTGTTTAGTTGGGACTAATGAGTCCCACTAAGGTTTGTATATAACCAATAAGTTGTGTTTAGGACCAATGATGGCCCTATAAGGAGTGTTTAGTAGGGCAATGAGGGTCGGTTGGGACCAATAAGTCCTAGTAAGGTGTGTCTTATATAACCAAGAAGTTGTGTTTAGGACCAATGATGGCCCAATAATGTGTGTTTAAGGGCAATGAGGGTCCGTTGGGACCAATGAGTCCCAATAAAGTGTGTATATAACTAATAAGTTATGGCCCAATAAGGTGTGTTTAGTAGGGCAATGAGGGTCGGTTAGAACCAATAAGTCCTAGTAAGGTGTGTATATAACCAATAAGTTGTGTTTAGGACCAACGATGGCCCAATAATGTATGTTTAGTTCGGACTAATGAGTCCCACTAAGGTGTGTATATAACCAATAAGTTGTGTTTAGGACGAATGATGGCCCAATAAGGTGTGTTTAGTAGGGCAATGAGGGTCGGTTGGGACCAATAAGTCCTAGTAAGGTGTGTCTTATATAACCAATAAGTTGTGTTTAGGACCAATGATGGCCCAATAATGTGTGTTTAAGGGCAATGAGGGTCCGTTGGGACCAATGAGTCCCAATAAAATGTGTATATTACCAGTAAGTTGTGTTTACGACCAATTATGGCCCAAAAAGGTGTGTTTAGTTGGGACCAATGAGTCCCACTAATGTGTGTATATGACCAATACGTTGTGTTTAGGACCAATGATGGCACAATAAAGTGGGTTTAGGGACAATGAAGGTTAGTTGGCACCAATGAGCCCTAATAAGGTGTTTATATAACCAATAAGTTGTGTTTATGACCAATTATGGCTCAATATGGTGTGTTTAGTTGGGACTAATGAGTCCTACTAAGGTGTGTATATAACCAATAAGTTATGTTTAGGACCAATGATGGCCCAATAAGGTGTGTTTAGTAGGGCAATGAGGGTCGGTTAGAACCAATAAGTCCTAGTAAGGTGTGTATATAACCAATAAGTTGTGTTTAGGACCAATGATGGTCCAATAATGTGTGTTTAGTTGGGACTAATGAGTCCCACTAAGGTGTGTATATAACCAATAAGTTGTGTTTAGGACCAATGATGGCCCAATAAGGTGTGTTTAGTAGGGCAATGAGGGTCGGTTGGGACCAATAAGTCCTAGTAAGGTGTGTCTTATATAACCAGTAAGTTGTGTTTAGGACCAATGATGGTACAATAATGTGTGTTTGAGGGCAATGAGGGTCCGTTGGGACCAATGAGTCCCAATAAAGTGTGTGTATATAACCAATAAGTTGTGTTTATGACCAATTATGGCCCAAAAAGGTGTGTTTAGTTGGGACCAATGAGTCCCACTAATGTGTGTATATGACCAATACATTGTGTTTAGGACAAATGATGGCACAATAAAGTGGGTTTAGGGACAATGAGGGTTAGTTGGCACCAATGAGTCCTAATAAGGTGTTTATATAACCAATAAGTTGTGTTTACGACCAATTATGGCCCAATATGGTGTGTTTATTTGGGACTGATGAGTCCCACTAACGTGTGTATATAACCAATAAATTATGTTTAGGACCAATGATGGCCCAATAAGGTGTGTTTAGTAGGGAAATGAGGGTCGGTTAGAACCAATAAGTCCTAGTAAGGTGTGTATATAACCAATAAGTTGTGTTTAGGACCAAATGATGGCCCAATAATGTGTGTTTAGTTGGGACTAATGAGTCCCACTAAGGTTTGTATATAACCAATAAGTTGTGTTTAGGACCAATGATGGCCCTATAAGGAGTTTTTAGTAGGGCAATGAGGGTCGGTTGGGACCAATAAGTCCTAGTAAGGTGTGTCTTATATAACCAAGAAGTTGTGTTTAGGACCAATGATGGCCCAATAATGTGTGTTTAAGGGCAATGAGTGTCCGTTGGGACCAATGAGTCCCAATAAAGTGTGTATATAACCAATAAGTTAAGGCCCAATAAGGTGTGTTTAGTAGGGCAATGAGGGTCGGTTAGAACCAATAAGTCCTAGTAAGGTGTGTATATAACCAATAAGTTGTGTTTAGGACCAATGATGGCCCAATAATGTGTGTTTAGTTGGGACTAATAAGTCCCACTAAGGTGTGTATATAACCAATAAGTTGTGTTTAGGACCAATGATGGCCCAATAATGTGTGTTTAGTTGGGACTAATGAGTCCCACTAAGGTGTGTATATAACCAATAAGTTATGTTTAGGACCAATGATGGCCCAATAAGGTGTGTTTAGTAGGGCAATGAGGGTCGGTTGGGACCAATAAGTCCTAGTAAGGTGTGTCTTATATAACCAGTAAGTTGTGTTTAGGACCAATGATGGTACAATAATGTGTGTTTGAGGGCAATGAGGGTCCGTTGGGACCAATGAGTCCCAATAAAGTGTGTGTATATAACCAATAAGTTGTGTTTATGACCAATTATGGCCCAAAAAGGTGTGTTTAGTTGGGACCAATGAGTTCCACTAATGTGTGTATATGACCAATACATTGTGTTTAGGACAAATGATGGCACAATAAAGTGGGTTTAGGGACAATGAGGGTTAGTTGGCACCAATGAGTCCTAATAAGGTGTTTATATAACCAATAAGTTGTGTTTACGACCAATTATGGCCCAATATGGTGTGTTTATTTGGGACTGATGAGTCCCACTAAGGTGTGTATATAACCAATAAATTATGTTTAGGACCAATGATGGCCCAATAAGGTGTGTTTAGTAGGGAAATGAGGGTCAGTTAGAACCAATAAGTCCTAGTAAGGTGTGTATATAACCAATAAGTTGTGTTTAGGACCAAATGATGGCCCAATAATGTGTGTTTAGTTGGGACTAATGAGTCCCACTAAGGTTTGTATATAACCAATAAGTTGTGTTTAGGACCAATGATGGCCCTATAAGGAGTGTTTAGTAGGGCAATGAGGGTCGGTTGGGACCAATAAGTCCTAGTAAGGTGTGTCTTATATAACCAAGAAGTTGTGTTTAGGACCAATGATGGCCCAATAATGTGTGTTTAAGGGCAATGAGTGTCCGTTGGGACCAATGAGTCCCAATAAAGTGTGTATATAACCAATAAGTTAAGGCCCAATAAGGTGTGTTTAGTAGGGCAATGAGGGTCGGTTAGAACGAATAAGTCCTAGTAAGGTGTGTATATAACCAATAAGTTGTGTTTAGGACCAATGATGGCCCAATAATGTGTGTTTAGTTGGGACTAATAAGTCCCACTAAGGTGTGTATATAACCAATAAGTTGTGTTTAGGTCCAATGATGGCCCAATAAGGTGTGTTTAGTAGGGCAATGAGGGTCGGTTGGGACCAATAACTCCTAGCAAGGTGTGTCTTACATAACCAGTAAGTTGTGTTTAGGACCAATGATGGCCCAATAATGTGCGTTTAAGGGCAATGAGGGTCCGTTGGGACCAATGAGTCCCAATAAAGTGTGTGTATATAACCAATAAGTTGTGTTTATGACCAATTATGGCCCAAAAAGGTGTGTTTAGTTGGGACCAATGAGTCCCACTAATGTGTGTATATGACCAATACATTGTGGTTAGGACAAATGATGGCACAATAAAGTGGGTTTAGGGAAAATGAGGGTTAGTTGGCACCAATGAGTCCTAATAAGGTGTTTATATAACCAATAAGTTGTGTTTACGACCAATTATGGCCCAATATGGTGTGTTTAGTTGGGACTAATGAGTCCCACTAAGGTGTGTTTATAACCAACAAGTTGTGTTTAGGACCAACGATGGCCCAATAATGTGTGTTTAGTTCGGACTAATGAGTCCCACTAAGGTGTGTATATAACCAATAAGTTGTGTTTAGGACGAATGATGGCCCAATAAGGTGTTTTTAGTAGGGCAATGAGGGTCGGTTGGGACCAATAAGTCCTAGTAAGGTGTGTCTTATATAACCAATAAGTTGTGTTTAGGACCAATGATGGCCCAATAATGTGTGTTTAAGGGCAATGAGGGTCTGTTGGGACCAATGAGTCCCAATAAAGTGTGTATATAACCAATAAGTTGTGTTTACGACCAATTATAGCCCAAAAAGGTGTGTTTAGTTGGGACTAATGTGTCCCACTAATGTGTGTATATGACCAATACGTTGTGTTTAGGACCAATGATGGCAAAATAAAGTGGGTTTAGGGACAATGAGGGTTAGTTGGCACCAGTGAGTCCTAATAAGGTGTTTATATAACCAATAAGTTGTGTTTACGACCAATTATGGCCCAATAATGTGTGTTTAGTTGGGACTAATGAGTCCCACTAAGGTGTGTATATAAACAATAAGTTGTGTTTAGGACCAATGATGGCCCAATAAGGTGTGTTTAGTAGGGCAATGAGGGTCGGTTGGGACCAATAAGTCCTAGTAAGGTGTGTCTTATATAACCAATAAGTTGTGTTTAGGACCAATGATGGCCCAATAATGTGTGTTTAAGGGCAATGAGGGTCCGTTGGGACCAATGAGTCCCAATAAAGTGTGTATATAACCAATAAGTTGTGGCCCAATAAGGTGTGTTTAGTAGGGCAATGAGGGTCGGTTAGAACCAATAAGTCCTAGTAAGGTGTGTATATAACCAATAGGTTGTGTTTAGGACCAATGATGGCCCAATAATGTGTGTTTAGTTGGGACTAATAAGTCCCACTAAGGTGTGTATATAACCAATAAGTTGTGTTTAGGACCAATGATGGCCCAATAATGTGTGTTTAGTTGGGACTAATAAGTCCCACTAAGGTGTGTATATAACCAATAAGTTGTGTTTACGACCAATTATGGCTCAATATGGTGTGTTTAGTTGGGACTAATGAGTCCCACTAAGGTGTGTATATAACCAATAAATTATGTTTAGGACCAATTATGGCCCAATAAGGTGTGTTTAGTAGGGCAATGAGGGTCGGTTAGAACTAATAAGTCCTAGTAAGGTGTGTATATAACCAATAAGTTGTGTTTAGGACCATGATGGCCCAATAATGTGTGTTTAGTTGGGACAAATGAGTCCCACTAAGGTTTGCATATAACCAATAAGTTGTGTTTAGGACCAATGATGGCCCTATAAGGAGTGTTTAGTAGGGCAATGAGGGTCGGTTGGGACCAATAAGTCCTAGTAAGGTGTGTCTTATATAACCAAGAAGTTGTGTTTAGGACCAATGATGGCCCAATAATGTGTGTTTAAGGGCAATGAGGGTCCGTTGGGACAAATGAGTCCCAATAAAGTGTGTATATAACCAATAAGTTATGGCCCAATAAGGTGTGTTTAGTAGGGCAATGAGGGTCGGTTAGAACCAATAAGTCCTAGTAAGGTGTGTATATAACCAATAAGTTGTGTTTAGGACCAACGAAGGCCCAATAATGTATGTTTAGTTCGGACTAATGAGTCCCACTAAGGTGTGTATATAACCAATAAGTTGTGTTTAGGACGAATGATGGCCCAATAAGGTGTGTTTAGTAGGGCAATGAGGATCGGTTGGGAACAATAAGTCCTAGTAAGGTGTGTCTTATATAACCAATAAGTTGTGTTTAGGACCAATGATGGCCCAATAATGTGTGTTTAAGGGCAATGAGGGTCCGTTGGGACCAATGAGTCCCAATAAAGTGTGTATATAACCAATAAGTTAAGGCCCAATATGGTGTGTTTAGTTGGGACTAATGAGTCCCACTAAGGTGTGTTTATAACCAACAAGTTGTGTTTAGGACCAACGATGGCCCAATAATGTGTGTTTAGTTCGGACTAATGAGTCCCACTAAGGTGTGTATATAACCAATAAGTTGTTTTTAGGACGAATGATGGCCCAATAAGGTGTTTTTAGTAGGGCAATGAGGGTCGGTTGGGACCAATAAGTCCTAGTAAGGTGTGTCTTATATAACCAATAAGTTGTGTTTAGGACCAATGATGGCCCAATAATGTGTGTTTAAGGGCAATGAGGGTCTGTTGGGACCAATGAGTCCCAATAAAGTGTGTATATAACCAATAAGTTGTGTTTACGACCAATTATAGCCCAAAAAGGTGTGTTTAGTTGGGACTAATGTGTCCCACTAATGTGTGTATATGACCAATACGTTGTGTTTAGGACCAATGATGGCAAAATAAAGTGGGTTTAGGGACAATGAGGGTTAGTTGGCACCAGTGAGTCCTAATAAGGTGTTTATATAACCAATAAGTTGTGTTTACGACCAATTATGGCCCAATAATGTGTGTTTAGTTGGGACTAATGAGTCCCACTAAGGTGTGTATATAAACAATAAGTTGTGTTTAGGACCAATGATGGCCCAATAAGGTGTGTTTAGTAGGGCAATGAGGGTCGGTTGGGACCAATAAGTCCTAGTAAGGTGTGTCTTATATAACCAATAAGTTGTGTTTAGGACCAATGATGGCCCAATAATGTGTGTTTAAGGGCAATGAGGGTCCGTTGGGACCAATGAGTCCCAATAAAGTGTGTATATAACCAATAAGTTGTGGCCCAATAAGGTGTGTTTAGTAGGGCAATGAGGGTCGGTTAGAACCAATAAGTCCTAGTAAGGTGTGTATATAACCAATAGGTTGTGTTTAGGACCAATGATGGCCCAATAATGTGTGTTTAGTTGGGACTAATAAGTCCCACTAAGGTGTGTATATAACCAATAAGTTGTGTTTAGGACCAATGATGGCCCAATAATGTGTGTTTAGTTGGGACTAATAAGTCCCACTAAGGTGTGTATATAACCAATAAGTTGTGTTTACGACCAATTATGGCTCAATATGGTGTGTTTAGTTGGGACTAATGAGTCCCACTAAGGTGTGTATATAACCAATAAATTATGTTTAGGACCAATTATGGCCCAATAAGGTGTGTTTAGTAGGGCAATGAGGGTCGGTTAGAACCAATAAGTCCTAGTAAGGTGTGTATATAACCAATAAGTTGTGTTTAGGACCATGATGGCCCAATAATGTGTGTTTAGTTGGGACAAATGAGTCCCACTAAGGTTTGCATATAACCAATAAGTTGTGTTTAGGACCAATGATGGCCCTATAAGGAGTGTTTAGTAGGGCAATGAGGGTCGGTTGGGACCAATAAGTCCTAGTAAGGTGTGTCTTATATAACCAAGAAGTTGTGTTTAGGACCAATGATGGCCCAATAATGTGTTTTTAAGGGCAATGAGGGTCCGTTGGGACAAATGAGTCCCAATAAAGTGTGTATATAACCAATAAGTTATGGCCCAATAAGGTGTGTTTAGTAGGGCAATGAGGGTCGGTTAGAACCAATAAGTCCTAGTAAGGTGTGTATATAACCAATAAGTTGTGTTTAGGACCAACGATGGCCCAATAATGTATGTTTAGTTCGGACTAATGAGTCCCACTAAGGTGTGTATATAACCAATAAGTTGTGTTTAGGACGAATGATGGCCCAATAAGGTGTGTTTAGTAGGGCAATGAGGATCGGTTGGGACCAATAAGTCCTAGTAAGGTGTGTCTTATATAACCAATAAGTTGTGTTTAGGACCAATGATGGCCCAATAATGTGTGTTTAAGGGCAATGAGGGTCCGTTGGGACCAATGAGTCCCAATAAAGTGTGTATATAACCAATAAGTTAAGGCCCAATAAGGTGTGTTTAGTAGGGCAATGAGGGTCGGTTAGAACCAATAAGTCCTAGTAAGGTGTGTATATAACCAATAAGTTGTGTTTAGGACCAATGATGGCCCAATAATGTGTGTTTAGTTGGGACTAATAAGTCCCACTAAGGTGTGTATATAACCAATAAGTTGTGTTTAGGACCAATGATGGCCCAATAATGTGTGTTTAGTTGGGACTAATGAGTCCCACTAAGGTGTGTATATAACCAATAAGTTATGTTTAGGACCAATGATGGCCCAATAAGGTGTGTTTAGTAGGGCAATGAGGGTCGGTTGGGACCAATAAGTCCTAGTAAGGTGTGTCTTATATAACCAGTAAGTTGTGTTTAGGACCAATGATGGTACAATAATGTGTGTTTGAGGGCAATGAGGGTCCGTTGGGACCAATGAGTCCCAATAAAGTGTGTGTATATAACCAATAAGTTGTGTTTATGACCAATTATGGCCCAAAAAGGTGTGTTTAGTTGGGACCAATGAGTTCCACTAATGTGTGTATATGACCAATACATTGTGTTTAGGACAAATGATGGCACAATAAAGTGGGTTTAGGGACAATGAGGGTTAGTTGGCACCAATGAGTCCTAATAAGGTGTTTATATAACCAATAAGTTGTGTTTACGACCAATTATGGCCCAATATGGTGTGTTTATTTGGGACTGATGAGTCCCACTAAGGTGTGTATATAACCAATAAATTATGTTTAGGACCAATGATGGCCCAATAAGGTGTGTTTAGTAGGGAAATGAGGGTCGGTTAGAACCAATAAGTCCTAGTAAGGTGTGTATATAACCAATAAGTTGTGTTTAGGACCAAATGATGGCCCAATAATGTGTGTTTAGTTGGGACTAATGAGTCCCACTAAGGTTTGTATATAACCAATAAGTTGTGTTTAGGACCAATGATGGCCCTATAAGGAGTGTTTAGTAGGGCAATGAGGGTCGGTTGGGACCAATAAGTCCTAGTAAGGTGTGTCTTATATAACCAAGAAGTTGTGTTTAGGACCAATGATGGCCCAATAATGTGTGTTTAAGGGCAATGAGTGTCCGTTGGGACCAATGAGTCCCAATAAAGTGTGTATATAACCAATAAGTTAAGGCCCAATAAGGTGTGTTTAGTAGGGCAATGAGGGTCGGTTAGAACCAATAAGTCCTAGTAAGGTGTGTATATAACCAATAAGTTGTGTTTAGGACCAATGATGGCCCAATAATGTGTGTTTAGTTGGGACTAATAAGTCCCACTAAGGTGTGTATATAACCAATAAGTTGTGTTTAGGACGAATGATGGCCCAATAAGGTGTTTTTAGTAGGGCAATGAGGGTCGGTTGGGACCAATAAGTCCTAGTAAGGTGTGTCTTATATAACCAATAAGTTGTGTTTAGGACCAATGATGGCCCAATAACGTGTGTTTAAGGGCAATGAGGGTCTGTTGGGACCAATGAGTCCCAATAAAGTGTGTATATAACCAATAAGTTGTGTTTACGAC
>JBCNJP010011216.1:0-17671 GCA_039602395.1 Deinandra increscens subsp. villosa
AAAATACCAGCTTCCCAGATCTAAATGTCTTCAAGAGATTGAATACATTACATGTCATAGGCTTCAGCTCGAACCTATCAACTCTTCTTTCAATACTTGGGTACTTTGCATTTACAATCATTTGCACAAATCTTGGAGTCATGATGAACCGTTTCGTACGGTCTCCTGTCACATTCCTGACCCAATCCATCAACAACATCTTTGAGAAGTTAAATTCCCAGTCCAGAGCCAAGGCAACAAACCCAGTACCAGTTCATTTAACTGATCTGTTGAAGTTCGTTTTCCGATAAAGCATATTTGAAACTAATGTGCCAAGGCTTTCTAATAGCCAGGCAACAGCTTCTTCATTATTGGTGGAAACTTAACACCTTCATAGGCCATCACATCCAATCCATCCTTAATAGCTTCTGCAGAGTATTTAAATGGGTCTTCTAGTTTATCAGCAATATGCAGAACTTCTCGAATCACTGACTCATTTACTAGAATGTTGGTATTCTGAACACGACCTCGAATCTCAGTCTGAGTGCTGTTAGCATTCGCGGTATTCTAGAATTCTTTGAGCATCTGTTCATCAAGTTCTACCTCCTCTCTCAATGCATAAGAAACTTTGCAAACGTTTAGTCCAATGATCAGTGACTTGAAAACATCTTTAACAGCCTCCGGAGGGTCACCCAAGTACGCAGTCTGGTTGTGATAAGAAGCAAACAGAAGATCTATCGCTGCAAAACCAATTATTAGTTTTAGATACAAGTGACATCAAAACTCAACAAATCTCAAAGTATCATTCACACAATTGAGAAATCATCCTCTTTGTAACTTGAACGAAAACCAGACCAACAAACATGTTTTGTTAAAGACAAGATTCACATCAAAGAAATTTGATCCAAGTTCCAAATCAAGCAAGAGATTTCGACAGCACTTAAGAATTTCGATTAGGTTTTCGATTCAAGCCAGAGGATTTCGATTAGGATTTCGATTCATTTGGTTTTCGATCCAAGCTTTGGATCTCGATCGAAATCCTAGATTTCGATCGGGTCCAACGAAACCCGGTTCAACAGTTTTTCGATCCAAATTTCAGTTTACGATCAGGTTTTGCAGTTGGTTCTCGATCCGGTTCATGTCAAAAATGGAATTCGATTGAGTGGGTGGTTTTCGATTCGGTTCGATTGAAATCCGGTCGTCTTCTCTGATGAAACCTGCAACTTCAAAGAAACACAAGTTTTTCACACATTAGCACCAAACAACCTTGAATCCGAGTAAAAATCAACAGATCTTGAAGGAATGATCGAGAATCCAAGAAAACTTCTGTCACACCCCTAAAAATCCACGCGCGGAATACCACCGCAGGGAGCGTGAGAAACCAAGATCGTTGTCCATTAGTTACACCAAATGACTAATAATTAATGAAGACTTTTCATATTTCATTAAATTATAATTTCAGGGTTTTACAAATGCGGAAGCGTAAATACAATGAAAAACATTAAAGTAAAAAAAAAAACAGTGTCACCCAAGGTGACGTGACTTGTTCAAAGACACTAAAAGAGTTTCGAAGTCTCATGCATGCGTACTCGTGAGACTCGAACATCAGCAACCTGAGAATAACATGCTAAAAAGTGTCAACACAACGGTTGGTAAGTTCACAGGTTTATCAATTGAAAACAGTTCAATTTCAGTTTAAGATTGATTGTTCAACAACAATCAAGTTGAGTTTAAGATTGACTATTCAACAATAGTCAAGTTGAGTTTAAGATTGACTGTTCAACAACAGTCAAGTTGTAAGAGCATAATCACTAATATATATCAAATAGCTAGCTAGGCTATATACATGAAACTTCGCACGTTGATGGTCACCGAAGCTAACAGTTGTTTATAGTTTGCCTTGTTGTGTTTAGGACGGATATAACACCCGTTTGATATCCAATCGTGTCAGCGTGACTGACCCGGGTGGCGTTTGTCAGACCCAGTAGTACTACAATATATTTCCCGCTATCGTCATTAATATTAACGGTACCATAGGAAGGGCTTTGTTGTATCAGTGTGCTTCAAGTACTTCAAGTGATATATAAAAGTCTAATTATCTCAGTTGTATAAGTCATGCAGTTAATCTCCCCCAACAGGATTAAAATCAGTAAAATGGGACCGTGAAACTCACCTTAGGTTGCACCGCAAAATTTCCAGTCAAATAATAGACCAAATAGCAAGAATGGGTCTTGCGAAAGCAATCAATCACCTAACGAGCATACGAGTATAAGTGTGCGTGTTAAAAAAAAACGACTAAGTTTATCATAAACGACGAAAACGAATTATCGTAACGTTCAACACAAGTCAAGGATGGCGTGTTTCGCCGAATCCGAGCGATTATCGAAAAGACGCGGAAAAAATTACAAATATATATATATATATATAAAATCCAAACGTGCAAACAATACTAATAATGAGGTTACAAAACGAGCTACATATTTATAAAATTTCACCTAAAATTATCTTATCGTTTCAACAAACAAACGATATACGTTAAATTACGCAAAAATATATTTATTTTACCTTTTTATGTAAAACCATGATTTTTGAGTTAAAATATACGCACGGATTTATTAAAATTATATTTTGGTTCAAAACGTCAAAGTTTACGGGTTTAATAGTCAATATCCATTTTACGGGTTTAAACATTCCTAAGAATTCATTTTAAACAATTTCTAGTTGACCCAATGAATAAAATTACAAGAAAGAAAAAAAAATAAAGGGAAATGAGGTCACCGGGGTTTGAACCCGGAACCTCTCAGTTGTATACAAACGTCCTAACTATTGGACCGTGTCTTCTGTTGGTTCATAATCCGACCGAAATTATTATAACCAGTAACAGTGAGCAGGATCGGGTCACAGGGAGAAAAGAAAACAAAAAAATGGGGAGGCCAGGTTTCGAACTCGCGACCTCACGGAGAAGAGCGTGCGCCCTAACCACTGGGCCACCCGACCCATTTGTGTTATAACCCACAACGAAAAATATAAAACATGTACATCACTGGAGTCATCTTCTTCCTCAAGAACTCCGGTGGCCGGAGTTTCATTCCGGTCACCGGAAAATCGTGAAACTCGGATTAAACCCATAAAATTGTGCGAATAACAAGGAAAAACGTTTACCTCAAATCGAAGATGGGTAACGACGAGTTTTTGAAGCCGAAATGAAACCCGAACCTTATACGTGAACACCGTACACAGTCACGATACTCGACTCCGGTTCCTCCTGGTTGCTCAGTGAAGAAGGGCGATCGTAAGGGGTCTTGAATGGTGGTGTAGCAGTGGCGGATGGTGGTGGTTTCGGTGGGTTTTGCTTCACCAGAAAACTGGAAAACGAGAGGGAGAGAGACGAGACGAGAGAAATGAGAATAGGAGATCAAAATGGTGTTGATTAGTGTCAATGATCAGTGCTTTGTAACCGACGAATTTGATTTGCGATTGATGATCATCGGTTACCCGAATGAGAAAAGCTTGTCGACGCCGGTTACAAAAATGAATCTAATTTAACTTTCATCCTTTGACAAGAATGGTCCCTCAAACAAACTACAAAAGTGGCACAAGGATTGGAAAACTGCAAAGTAAATCCCTCAATGTTTCGGTAACTTGAGAATGAGTTTGGAAGTTAACAAGGTTGGTCCTTCAAGTTTAGAATGGGTTTACAAGCTAACGGAGTTAACGAAACTAACCCGAATGATGAGTAAATGATTATATATCAGAACATGATTAACGCGAGACATTTATAAGATATAAGCCTTGTTTCGTTCACATAACACAAATGATAATCCATAATTATTTATTTTAACTTCATATAACATCGTAGATTTATATGTTCAAAAATTCATATGAACTCACACACGCTACATATAATTATGTGATATCTTGTCATATAAAATCATAGAGTAATTTACGTGAATATATATATATATATATATATATATATATATATATATACACACACACAGCACAAAACGTTCACATAAAATTATAACGTATAATTTACATTAAATCATAGAACATCAAACGTCTATACTTAAGTGCATGCTCGTATCGTGACGATTACACAAAATCCTAATTTGCTAAAGTCAGCAAAATAACACATAAATGTTAATACAATATTTAATACAATTTACATTCAGTTAAAGCCAGGAAAAGACCTGAAAAGACGGATTGTCACAGTATCCCCTTGTTGAAGAATTTTCGTCCTCGAAAATTACGTAACGTGGTAAAAGTTAATGAGCTAGACACAAGGAAAAGAAAATTAAAATTCTCAGTCGTCACATCTTCCCCTTGTTGAAAGAATTTCGTCCCGAAATTTAAATCAGTGACAATTGCTTGAAGTGTCGAATTAACAGTAACATATCGAACAAATTCAGGTTTCCTACTCCAAATGGAATGATTGATGTTATGATCAAGGATGTGTACCCAATGTTGAGGAGATGCCAAATGTTTAGAGGTTTTCGAAAGGAATTCGAATATAGAGTATAGAAAATGATTTTCCTATCAAACGTTCTCCTATGAGAAGAGTTGAACAACTGTATTCGGGAGTCGTGTTGAGTGACAAGGCCGAACAGAGTGACACGATAACATAAGTATTTGAATATTAAGTTTTCAATGTGAAGAAAAATCATAATACGTCTGAGTAGCCTCTAGTTATCGTACCCATTGCTGGAAGTGAGATTCTCGTTTAGGGTCTCGTTTTTACTTAAGGTGTACGCATTCACCAATAGACCAGGTGACTCGGAGCGAAGGAATCCGAGTATCAGAGAATTGTGGATGCATGAAGTCAAAAGTGTTTGTTTAGTAGACCCGAGGTCCAAATGAAAACGTAAACATCTGAATTTGCCTATCCGCTAGCAAATAACATAGAATTTACATAAGTCTGACCAAGCTAACATGAAGGCTCGATGGTTGATTTAATTCTTAATAAAGCTATGACCAATTAAGTTCACGTGATTCATAATAACATCGAAATTCACATTTCATTCAATAACGGTTCAAATAGTATACGAGTCTCTACGAAGGTTTCTATTAAAGGTTGATGCGGTCAAAGTGTACTATCATGTAATATATCTTGAGGGTTCTACCATAAAACGCATACAATTGTCCTAGCATCAGATATACTAGCATACAACCTTGGCATGACATGTTTTCAGCACATAATTTCACATACCAACCAACACAACCCGTACGGTGCAAAGTTGACGGGACAACTTCACACAGTCTTGTCATTCCCACCGAGGTAGGAGACTTAGGACCTTGTATGGTGTATGGTTTTCATACCCAATCAAATTAATACATTCAAAACATGTCATTTTATGGTTCCTAATACGTTTCATACACATAACTAATCATGCAATTCTACTCAACTTATGTATAAATCAGCACTTCAATGGTTAATTAATTTAATACTCTAAAGGTAGGATTAGATTCTCAAATTTTAGCATGCATAAACACGTATGTTTTATAATCGTTCTTCACGAGAAGATCAAAAGCAAAGCAACAATTTATCATGGTTTAAATGGTTCAACAGTTGCTCACATACTAAAATATAACTGGTAACACACTGATTTTTGTGACAAAAGGACTGAGATCTAAAGAGAAACCCAATCAAGAGCCTATTGCCATTTAAAAGGTAACACATAGCAATTTGTTCTAGCAGAGAATTACTCAATTCTGTTAAGAATTATTCAAAAAATCACGTAGGCAATTATTTTTAGATTCATACTGGGTTTCAACATCATACAACATATCATCATACATATTACCCTTGGTAAGGATCCAAAAATAAGGGCGAACGTTCAACAAAAAAAAAAGTGTAAACTATGAGGTACCGAATATCGAAAGGTACTCATCAAGCATGAGAATAGCAAATTTAAGATGAAGTGCGCCAACGGCTTAGTTCGTGAATTCTAGTAAGCAATGAGATAGCCAGCTTATGATAGCCGGAGCTATACATTCCAACAATGACATGTGAGTTTAAACTGGCACTGGTAAAGATACCAGTAGGGAGGATGCAGATAACGTAATAAATAGTATAAAATTCGGAGAGAGATATATATGTGCTTGACAGGATTTGGCAAGGAATTTTGCATAAATAGATATCGAAATGAACGTGTCAACGGTTATACAATCCAATAGAGTAAACGTCTTGTTTAAGCTCACCGGCATGCCCAGTCTCCTTGATGTCCTTGCATTTCATGCGTCTTGATTTATTTCTTGTCAAAACATCAATTCAAATGGTTTTCAAAAGTAAGATAAAGCACGAAGGTGTTATAAAAGGGTGTCCACAAAACAACAACATCAGAATGTTCCAAAAGCGGCCTTGGCTTGGGTTGCCTGTATATATGCATTTTTGCTAGGGTTTAGTGCAAGTTTACCGCGGGTCAAAAGATCAAATCGGGTGTTCCATAGAAAAGGATCAGGCCTATCACCTCAGTGAATGCCAGAGAGTTCATAAAAACAAGACAGTCCACCCAAAAGTAGTGTCCCTTAAAACGAAAGTCGATTCTAAAAATTAGAGTTGATCATTCGATCAGGAGGTTTGTCATTCATAAGGGAAAATCTCTAGTTTTCAAAACGTTGATGTTCATCTGAGTCAGAACTCGCGTCTGAATCATGACAGGGAATTCGCTTTAGGAGAGTTTTTCTTCTAGACTCGGAAAATTGAAAGCATAAAGTTTGATTATATTGGGTATGTCTCTTTTGGTAGGAATACGTAAGGGATATCCGTAATCTCGAAGAAAGTAGCATTAAACAGTTTTGTCGAGGATCTAGTCCCGTTAGTTGGGGATTCTCATGACGAGGCTCTTGTGTATGACTCTAAAGTCAATCCTTGGTCTGGTACTGGTCCCACATTCAACGTGCCACCAATGTTTATATATAGGGTGTACCGTAGCTAACACACCACACTACTAGCACCTTGAAAGCGTACCAGCAACTTACCATTACTAACTATTAGTCAAGCCACACTGGTTATTTTTATCGGAAGTAGAGGACGTCAAGTTTTTTTTCCCATACGCTTGAAGGTAAAGGGGTGGGAGAGTAAAACCTCAATACATTATGCAAACAAAAGGTGTAAGAGTTTTCATTCACAATACGATAAAAATGCGTAAGGTTTGTTATTCTAGTGAAGGTCGTCGAGAGGTTGGCACGCGCAGTGCGAATATCATAAAGCTTCGCATTTCAAGATGATCAAAATTTAAACAGGCCACAAGGTTTAAGTTTAAGCTGGAGGTTCATCAATGAAAGTTTTCTGAAAATGACGATGAGGATCCGCGTACCAGAAATTTATCGATAGCTGCTATGAGAGGAGCGTAAATAAATATACAAAATGTATGGACAATTTGGTGTACTCAATGTGTAAGAAGGGTAAATATATTTTGATCGCACAGTTATCTATCGATAACAAGAAGTTCACGCTCGATGGGTGCAAATAGATTTTCCATATAAAGCTTGGTATTATTACTGCGATTGAAGCACAAGGTCGTCTTATCATCAATGGTGTTAACTAGTAAAAAAACTAACCAAAAGTGTAACACCTTTCGGTTCAAAGCTTAGAAGCTTATCCAGGACATAAAGGATTACAAAGCACGAGAATCAGAAATTGTCGGTTGCTAAATAATGAAAGGTTGAATTATGTAAACAAAAAACGATAGTTCAGGCTCAGGAGATCAATCGGAATAGTACTTACGTTAAAACTGGGAGTCATTAGTTTGAAAGTCAGGAAGGATTCTCACTAACATTAGCCCCATTAGAGATAAATCTGCTTGCGGTGTGGTAGGCAGTTTGTACATCCGTGTCAATGTTGCTGGCAACAAGTATTGGTTCGCACAAGAAAATCAGGAAGTATGAATCTTCAGAGGGTAACTTCACAAGAGCTTTCAGCCAATAAATACGCTCCAGTGCGCACGGTAGATGATTTATCCAATTCGTTCATCTAACATTGTCTGGGCATCCATCCGGTGAATGCATGTCCAAGTTATCTCACGATCGTAAAGTTCTAGTGATTGATATGGTCGGTAAGATAAAAAAAAATTACAATTATGATTCAGGATGAGGTCAAACCAGTCAAGGGTTTCGTCGAGAGTATTTGTAGCTAAGGAAGACTGGTCGTTGAAATACACGAGTGTGACAATGTCCTACCAGGACCAACTTTTCATAATAGGCTTCAAAAGGGTTCACGTAGGGATTAGAATCCAATAGTAAAGAGGCAAAGTCAGGTGCGATATTGTTTTCAAAGATAAATGACTTCGATCATTCGGTTGAGTTTAATATGTTCAACATTTAATACCACGAGGAAAAAAAATTACAGAAATTTGGTCCCAATACGACCATTGGCTTGCCTAGTAGAATTCTCCAGGATTTCCATATACTGCAAATTACATTTACGTGTGCACCAGTAACTGTGATTTACTTTATATGATCACCCTAGTTCCTCTTACTTCAGCTACCAAGTATGGTGTGGTCACTAACCCATGGTTATCTTGACCAGAATTTGTTAATGAGACAAGTTTTCGAGAATAGAATGCTCACTCAGATTGGAATGACCCACCCGAAGCGAATCAACCACAAATTTAGCTTAATATGATTTGAGTAGGGTTTATCACGATGACCCTAGCTTAGCTCGAAGTTAGAGAATAATTATCACACATACTGGCGTGATCGCAATCTGATACACAAAGAGGGAATTTCAGTCGACCCGTATCAGGTTTCATTGGGGTTATAAGAATTGTGCTAAAGTTATATTACTTCAACGCACAACTCCATAAAATCAACAAGGGAAAGATCTTAAGAGATCACAGCAATTGTGAAGACGATCAGGGTAACGAAAGTTGATATAAGTGCCCCATAGGCAGCTACTTGAATTCATACCCTGCTAAATCTAGTGAAGCTAAATAATCGCGCTACTAGCACATCGAGATAACATTTCCGGAACAGATGAGTTTAAAGATATACGTAAGGCAGGTATAACAAGAACCTCCTAAGCTAAGATAGAGGTTTAAGGACAAGAAGATGTATTACACCACCTTCCCTATGCAGCATACGTCCATAGTATGGGCACTACGCCCAGTTGTTCAATCCGGAATAATCCCGAGTAGCAATCAGCTCGTCAAAAGTATAAACGTGATCCTTCGATCTGATTCGACGTCTCGTTGTACACGAATGTTAACCAAGAGGTACACAACTTAGAGAGGTTAAGAAAAATGACTCAAGGCTAATCGGCTCCTCGACGTGAGTATAAGGGGATTGGGTGATGTAAACAACAAATCGTAAACCAGGTGCGTGTAGGAGTGAGTATCACGATGCATGAGAGAAATGTTTAAGTGCAACTAATGCAAAACAGTTACAGTCTAAGACGAATCTTAGTTCACTGTAACCAATGGCTCTGATACCAATCTGTCACACCTCTAAAAATCCACGTGCGGAATACCACCGCAGGGAGCGTGAGAAACCAGGATCGTTGTCCATTAGTTACACCAAACGACTAATAATTAATGAAGACTTTTCATATTTCATTAAATTATAATTTCAGGGTTTTACAAATGCGGAAGCGTAAATACAATGAAAAACATTAAAGTAAAAAAAAACAGTGTCCTCCAAGGTGACATGACTTTTTCAAAGACACTAAAAGAGTTTCGAAGTCTCATGCATGCGAACTCGTGATACTCGAACATCAGCAACCTGAGAATAACATGCTAAAAAGTGTCAACACAAAGGTTGGTGAGTTCACGGGTTTATCAGTTGGAAAACAGTTCAATTTCAGTTTAAGATTGATTGTTCAACAACAATCAAGTTGAGTTTAAGATTGACTATTCAACAATAGTCAAGTTGAGTTTAAGATTGACTGTTCAACAACAGTCAAGTTGTAAGAGCATAATCACTAATATATATCAAATAGCTAGCTAGGCTATATACATGAAACTTCGCACGTTGATGGTCACCGAAGCTAACAGTTGTTTATAGTTTGCCTTGTTGTGTTTAGGACGAATATAACACCCGTTCGATATCCAATCGTGTCAGCGCGACTGACCCGGGTGGGGTTTGTCAGACCCAGTAGTACTACAATATATTTCCCGCTATCGTCATTAATGTTAACGGTACCATAGGAAGGGCTTTGTTGTATCAGTGTGCTTCAAGTACTTCAAGTGATATATAAAAGTCTAATTATCTCAGTTGTATAAGTCATGCATGTTAATCTCCCCCAACAGGATTAAAATTAGTAAAATGGGGTCGTGAAACTCACATTAGGTTGCACCGCAAAATTTCCAGTCAAATAATACAGCAAATAGCAAGAATGGGTCTTGCGAAAGCAATCAGTCACCTAACGAGCATACGAGTATAAGTGTGCGTGTTAAAAAAAACGACTAAGTTTATCATAAACGACGAAAACGAATTATCGTAACGTTCAGCACAAGTACAGGATGGCGTGTTTCGCCGAATCCGAGCGATTATCGAAAAGACGCGGAAAAAATAACAAATATATATATATATATATTATATATATATATATATATATATATATATATATATAATCCAAACGTGCAAACAATACTAATAATGAGGTTACAAAACGAGCTACATATTTATAAAATTTCACCTAAAATTATCTTATCGTTTCAACAAACAAACGATATACGTTAAATTACGCAAAACTATATTTATTTACCTTTTATGTAAAACCATGATTTTTGAGTTAAAATATACGCACGGATTTATTAAAATTATATTTTGGTTCAAAACGTCAAAGTTTACGGGTTTAATAGTCAATATCCATTTTACGGGTTTAAACATTCCTAAGAATTCATTTTAAACAATTTCTAGTTGACCCAATGAATAAAATTACAAGAAAGAAAAAAAATAAAGGGAAATGAGGTCACCGGGGTTTGAACCCGGAACCTCTCAATTGTATACAAACGTCCTAACCACTGGACTGTGTCTTCTGTTGGTTAATAACCCGACCGAAATTATTATAACCAGTAACAGTGAGCAGGATTGGGTCACAGGGAGAAAAGAAAACAAAAAAATGTGCAGGCCAGGTTTCGAACTCGCGACCTCACGGAGAAGAGCGCGCGCCCTAACCACTGGGCCACCCGACCCATTTGTGTTATAACCCACAACGAAAAATATAAAACATGTACATCACTGGAGTCATCTTCTTCCTCAAGAACTCCGGTGGCCGGAGTTTCATTCCGGTCACCGGAAAATCGCGAAACTCGGATTAAACCCATAAAATTGTGCGAATAAAAAGGAAAAACGTTTACCTCAAATCGAAGATGGGTAACGACGAGTTTTTGAAGCCGAAATGAAACCCGAACCTTGTACGCGAACACCGTACACAGTCACGATACTCGACTCCGGTTCCTCCTGCTTGCTCAGTGAAGAAGGGCGATCGTAAGGGGTCTTGAATGGTGGTGTAGCAGTGGCGGATGGTGGTGGTTTCAGTGGGTTTTGCTTCACCGGAAAACTGGAAAACGAGAGGGAGAGAGACGGGACGAGAGAAATGAGAATAGGAGATCAAAATGGTGTTGATTAGTGTCAATGATCAGTGCTTTGTAACCGACGAATTTGATTTGCGAATTGATGATCATCGGTTACCCGAATGAGAAAAGCTTGTCGACGCCAGTTACAAAAATGAATCTAATTTAACTTTCATTCTTTGACAAGAATGGTCCCTCAAACAAACTACAAAAGTGGCACAAGGATTGGAAAACTGCAAAGTAAATCCCTCAATGTTTCGGTAACTTGAGAATGAGTTTGGAAGTTAACAAGGTTGGTCCTTCAAGTTTAGAATGGGTTTACAAGCTAACGGAGTTAACGAAACTAACCCGAATGATGAGTAAATGATTATATATCAGAACATGATTAACGCGAGACATTTATAAGATATAAGCCTTGTTTCGTTCACATAACATGAATGATAATCCATAATTATTTATTTTAACTTCACATAACATTGTAGATTTATACGTTCAAAAATTCATATGAACTCACACACGCTACATATAATTATGTGATATCTTGTCATATAAAATCATAGAATTATTTACGTGAATATATATATATACACACACACACAGCACAAAACGTTCACGTAAAATTATAACGTATAATTTACATTAAATCATAGAACATCAAACGTCTATACTTAAGTGCATGCTCGTATTGTGATGATTAAACAAAATCCAAATTTGCTAAAGTCAACAAAATCAACACATAAATGTTAATACATTTTACATTTAGTTAAAGCCAGGAAAAGACCTGAAAAGACGGATTGTCACAACTTCGACTTATAGAGGTGTAAGAGAAAGAGGCGGCGGCTGCGTGTGATTGTGAAGGTGGTGACAGACGACGGAGGTTGGTGATGGCATGGCGACAGTCGGTGAAGCTTGGTGGTGGTGAGCCGCTTAGAAGATGGCGGCAAACGGTGATGGTCGACGATGGTGATAAGTGGCAAGGCTTGGTAGCGGCGGGCTGTCGTGAGGCTGGCGGCAGTCGATGGCGGTGGAGGGTTTCGACGGAGAGGAGAGCGAGAGTGAGAAGTGAAGAGGAGGCGGTGATTTTAGGGTGAAATACCGACCTCCCCCTTTTTACTTTTAACCCTTTCCTTTTTTTTAAAGATTCAATATACCCCCTCAACAAATGAAAGTTTTTCAAAAACAAACCCAAACCATTCAAGGGTAATCTAAAATGCATGATCACCCCTTTCTTTTAAAAAATATACGACCACTTTTTTTTAAAAAAAAATCTCTTCATAACTTCCCCTAAGACCGAGCATGGAAAAATTTTGACTAAGCAGAACTAGGCAAACGAACATAAAATAAGTTTAAACACTAATAACAAAATAAATAAAAACAATTTAAAGACACATAAAAACACCGAAACTGTTCTGAGATGGTTCACAGGGATCAAACCGGCCTCCTTAGAACTGAAGAACGTTTTAGGCCACATTACTTGAGCATGTCCAGGTGATTGCCAGTATATTGGTCCATCTTAAACTCATGTTCCTCATTTTCCTGGTTGTTTGTCACTTATTTTATCTTTTAGGTTCATTAATTATGAACATCTGACCGTCACACACAAATCCTGGGTAATTTAACATGTAGTCTATCAAGCACACACAATCCCTACCACATATTTTCACAATCCATATCCAAGGTCTTCAAACATTTCTCCAGACTTGGTTGAGAAAAGAAAAGAACATATCAAAATAGATGGGTATCATATACACAGACTCATTTGATTTCAACTTAGAGGCATTTTTCAGTCAGGTGTTAACCTTTCCTCAAACACATAAGTGTCATCACAAGTCAAGGTTGAAGGGTTTTGGACACTAGTGGGTCTCTTCTAGTGTGCACTTTGGCATCTTTTAGGTTTATTATAATATACAACGATCTGCAAGCACATTAGTTATCCTAACCAAGTCATTGCTCACTGAAATTGCGTAAGCGTTGGATCGTTTGCTAATCTAGTGATTATGAGATGTAAAAGAGATCAAAATGTAAATACAAATGAAATTTGTATTATTAAACTTGTGAGAGAATCCACACAGAAAACACACACAGAAGGTGTAGAATGAGACAAGAAGTATTTTAAACTGAACACAAGACACATATTTATACATGCTAAACTCCGCTGGTCCGAACCTCAGGTTCGGACAAGTTCGGACCTGTCCGAACTCTGGGTTCACCAGGAGTTCGGACCACAGCAAACTAGCTTGTCCTAGTCTTGTATTCGATACTTCACATGACGATCAGAAACCATGTATCAACACCAGTGGCGAACCCAGGAATTTTTTTGATGGGGTTCGGAAATTTACGGGGCTCGGTCATCCACTCCTATATATAAAAAAAATTTAGACCGGTTCGGGTTGGGTCATGTTACATGATAAAATATCAACTTAAGATATGAAAACACATAACAAAAGTAGTAGCGTACGTCATTCTTCATTAGATAATAGAATTATAAAAACACCTAAAGTTGTTATTTACGAGTTCCATATTACCTACGTATAAAAATACAAACTTATATCATAATTCACATTACAATTCTCAATTCAAAATAATCATAATTACGACATTGTATCTGAACTATATCAAAGCAATTCAACAAATTAGGCCACTAGATATATTTTTAGTTCAACTATGTTATTTTATATTTTAATATTATAATTAACCTTTGGTCAAGTAAAAGATTAATAATATAAATAATAAACTATTACGAAATAAAATACATAAATTCGTTCGATATATATATTATAAAACAGAAAAAATAAATAAAAAACAAAACATAATATAAAAAATGGAGTAAAAGTAATTATTATGTTTTCAATAAAAATAGATTACATAATTATAGCTATGACATGAAAAATCAGGTGGTGCAGAGCCCCCTATCTATTCAATCCTATTAACCCCTATTAACCCCTAAAGTAAAATATTAAAATAAATGGTCATCTTCTTCATTCTTTAGTTGCAGAGCCGATAAACGGAAAAATAAAATAGCAGTGAAGCTGGTTTTTTTAACAATCCTCTTCTCTCTAAGTTTATTATATGGTTTGGAGGGTCAGATTAAATGTTATGGGGTTCGATGACCAAATTTCTTGGGGTTCGGGTTAGAAAAAATCAGATATATACTACACAGCCAAAAAAATTCATGGGTGTCAGACGAACCCCAAGGCTATGCCATAGGTCCGCCCCTGATCAACACTCACGCAAAGAAGAGGTTAGGTTTACTAACACATTAGTACATTCAACACCAGGTCATTGCTCACGCAAAGCAGAGGCGAGACTGACTAACGGCTTAAGCATCCCCAGGTCTTTGCTTACGCAAAACAGAGGAGACACCGATTTTTGAGATTTGTTTGAATACCTTGGAGTTCGGCGTGTGTATCGGGAACACATGCGCAGTCAAATAGAACATACACTTAACCTAAGTGTGTGCAGCCAGTCAAATGACATACGTTATCTTTAAGTGTGTAACACATACCTTGTTTTGAAACAGAGCCTACCGAGCATATCACCGTGGATCACGTATTTCACCTTAGCTGTACACGTGTCAGTCATCAAAAGCCAGAAATTCATTTCATTTTCCACCAATACCCAGAGACAGGCAAACAGAAAATTAAAATTAAAAAGCCTTATTTAGGAGAGACATAAGTAACAATCTTCCCCTGCTTTTTTATTTTAATAGCAAAAAAAATTCATTTTTTTCAATTTTTTGTTCATTTTTTCATTAATTTTTTTTAAAAGAAAATAAATTATACAAATTAACCAAGATTTGTCTGCAATATCAGTCAGTGAAAGAGATCCTTTTCAGACCTTCCACAAACATTTCAAACTTAGCTCGACCAAGGGCCTTTGTGAACATATCAAAGACATTTTGGTCAGAGCTTACCCTCTCCATCCGAATCAAGTTCCTTTCAAAACAGTCACGAATAAAATGGATTTTAATGTCAATATGCTTGGTTTTGGAGAACATTACCGGATTCTCCACAATTTTCACAGCAGCTGTGTTATCACAATAAATTGGAGTGCATTCAAAGTTCATACCGTAGTCAGAGAGCTGATTCTGGATCCATATCACCTGTGAGCAGCAAGCAGAGGCTGCCACATACTCAGCTTCTGTAGTGGAAGTTGACACAGTTTGCTGTTTTTTGCATTGCCAAGAAATTAGCCTATCACCCAGGTATTGACATCTAGCCGAAGTGGATTTCCTATCAAGAGACATACCACCATAATTGCTGTCACAAATAGCATATAAGTCAAATTCATAATTGTTAGGATACCAAAGTCCAAGCCGAGGCCTGCCCTTTAAATATCGAAAAATCCTTTTAACAGCAGAAAGATGAGAAAATATAGGTTTGGACTGATATCGTGTGCACTGGCAAACAACGAACATGATATCAGACCGACTTGCCGTTAAATACATCAGCGAGCCAATCATTGATCGATACAGGTTCTCGCTCACATCATCCCCATCTTCATGCGGAAGTAAAGCAGGCCTGGATGCCATAGGAGTTGAAATGGGCTTGCAGTCTTTCATGTTATATTTCGCCAGAATGTCATCCACATACTTCCCCTGATGAATAAGAATCCCGATTTCATCCTGTTTCACTTGCAACACCAAAATGAAATTCATTTCTCCTTGTGAACTCATCTCAAATTTCTTCTTCATGACTTCTTCAAATTCTAAGCACAAGTCTTCATTTGTTGCGCCAAAGATGATGTCATCAACGTAAACCTGTACCATGATAAAATCATCATTGACCTTCTTTCTGAACAACGTCTGATCAATTACGCCCCTTGTATATCCATTTTCCACCAGATGCTTTGTCAGAGTATCATACCAAGAGCGTGGTGCTTGATGCAACCCATAGAGAGCTCTATCCAATCTATACACATGATCTGGATGTTCAGCATCCACAAAACCTGGTGGTTGTGCCACATATACCTCGTCTGCCATCTCAGCATACAAAAAGGTCGTCTTCACGTCCATTTGGCGTACTGTGAAATTTACATATGATGCAACGGCAAGAAATATTCGAATTGCCTCCAACCGGGCGACCGGAGCATAGACCTCGTCATAATCAATCCCTTCTACCTGCTTATATCCCTGCACAATGAGTCGTGCTTTGTTGTGAACAATTACCTCTGAATCATCTTTCTTATTCTTATATAACCATTTGGTAGGAATGACAGCCTTGTCTGAGGGCTTCAGCACTAATTCCCACACTCCTAGCTTAGCAAATTGATTCAGTTCTTCATGCATTGCCTCCACCCAATTTGGATCTTCCAGTGCCATGACGATATTGGGAGGTTCAATCTGAGAGATGAAACAAGAAAACAAACATCTGTTGATATCCCCTGCACGACTTCTAGTAACTACACCTGAACCAACGGGGCCTATAACGTTGCTTATAGGATGATCCTTGTGAATTCTGAGTTCCCCAATTGAAGGAACAGAAGACACAGCTCGCAAGTTAACTTCCACATTCTGATGTTCTACCGAAGCAACAGCATCAGCAATTATATCTTCAAGAACAGACCCTTCACACTTATCTTTCACCGAGCTTGATTCAGGTATCCTTTCTTCATTCTTCTTGACTTCAGAAGTACTTGGAATATCAGACACATTTATAATGTCAGGATGTTTTGCAGGCAAAGTGTCATCAATGATGTCTTCATCTTCTGGAAATATTTCTGCCAACCGAAATGGTTCAAAGACAGAACCATAATTGAAAATCCAGTCAGGCCTAGACCCAGCATCAGTAGGATTCTCTTCCATCCATTTCACATTTGTTGATTCTGTGATCACTGAGGTTGTCTTGTTGTAAACACGATAAGCACTGCTAGCAGAGTAACTTACAAAATAGCAATCATCACCTTTTGCATCAAATTTACCAACATCAGAAGAAATAAGCACAGTGCAAGGACATCCGAACTCCCTGAAATGGCCCACTTTTGGTTTCTCATGAAAGAACGCTTCATAAGGCGTTTTCTATAAACGCTTATTTATCATCACACGATTTTGGACGTGACATGCGGTATTGATTGCCTCTGCTCAGAAGAATATAGAAAGCTTTGAGTCGACAAGCATTGTTCTAGCAGCTTCAATCAATGTACGATTCCTTCTTTTGTAAGGATCAAATAAGTCCCTC